>BMAU01014872.1:0-45709 GCA_019973935.1 Trichonephila clavipes
ATCAATGGCGTCGCAACAATGTAGCTTTCTAATGGTATATGAATAAACATTTAACTCTTTTTTGCTATGCGTATAAAGAAGCTCTAAAACAAAGCCTGTGATTGCCCATATTTAACTAATACTAATATGGGCACAATTGCTGGAAATACGTACATCTCTTGTATTATGAAAAAGATCAGGGGAGCTGTCATCTGTACATTTACCTTTTCTAAACATAAATGTATTTGTACACAAATTACATGTTTGGCAAATGATAAGAAGTAAAATTAAACCTTTGTTATTGAAAAAATTGTATCACACACACAAAAAATGCCAAGTTTTTAGTAATAGATTAAAATAATTAAATTGGGAAAACCAGATAAACTATTAAATTAACGCAAATTGTTTTAAACTTAAAGAAAAACAACATTTAATGAGGACTTGCTTTCGTATCATACACGACACTCATTACAATAGAAGGAGTCAACTTCTAACTCGACACGTTCCTCATGGAACCAGGATGAACAAGAGCCAAAACATTGCATCCACCTTGATTTTCATCATAATAGTTAGTACTACAAACAGTACAAAAGCAGGATACATTGTGTTTGCTGGCTCTTGCTGTTGCTCTGCGTTTTGCCCCTACACCCTCTCTATGACATCCGTTGGCAACTGTCTTCTTCGTGGCGTAGAAGCCAGACCTTCTGCACTTGTCAGGATCTCACACAACGTTCTTACGTCTTTCATGATTCCCGCAAATTGCTTTCAGAGTCAGAATTTAGCTCCTCCAGAAATGATACTGCTGACTGCGAGAATTCACTAGTGACAATAGATGAGCCATGTGCTGCTGTAACTTGGCCTAAATTATTTTAAGGAAGATGAACTCAAAGGACGTGTAGGATGAAGAGGATGGTCCAGGAGTAGATTTGGAAAGTATTACTTCATCAAATTTCGGTACTGCCAATTTTATCCTTAATCTTGTGCTGCCCATATTTGCTCAAATGACGGTATTCAATAAAAAAGAACGAAACCACCCGCTTCCACCAACGGATAGTGTATTCACATAAGATTGCAGTCATTTATAGGTTTTCATGTAAAATTAATTAATTTTATGTGTTAAACCTTTTAAGTAAGATCACTAAAAAATATAACAACAACCCCAATTTGAACTATTAGGTAGTTGTACTTACATTTTTAAAATGGTATGTTGGCACTTCTGTTTGAACCACACAACATACAAACAAATCACACAATCACCGTGTGGCTTAAGCATTGACAACGTCGCAGTACGAATGCACAAACTCAAACCCATTACGTGTAAAATTGGTATTTGGCTTAAATGTGCCCATATTACTTTAGTGCCCATATTTTCAAGTTAACCCTAACCCTCAAGCGTTTTGCACGTACTTTTCCGCCCTACTAGAGAGGCTTTAAAAACGGACCACACGTACTTTGACCTCCTCAAGTAACGTGTTCGAAAGCTGTAAAGCCGTGTTTTTTCCGACTTCTTCCCCCTTAAAGGTTTAACATCTTGAAAGATAATTAGAGATGGTCGGGGAGACACAATGGACATTAAGGGGACGTTTTATGACTCGCGGGGAGCGGTTCTTCCGTGCAGCAATCGTAAAAAACTGGGAAGAATTTCTTAACCCCCCAGAGCGTACGGAAATAATTCGAAGTCAACGAATTGAGAAGAGGAGGGATAGCTTGATAAAATCTCATTTTTTTTCTTTACCTTATAATTCTCAAACGGAATTTAAGTTTTTTACAATGTATGTCTAAATTTTAAAAAATATCTATGGTATTTAAATTCAAAGTATATATTAAAATATTGAGAGGATAATTTACTGTTTCATTTTTCTTATTTTAATCAATACTTTCATTTTTTAAGGATTATTTCATTATGTGTCAAAAATTAACAAAAATAATAAGGTTCAAAATTTAAAGTTAGTCGGTACCCCTATACCGACAATGTTAAAGTGGTCCCTTTTAGAACCTGTTTCTCAGAAACTGTTAAATATAAAAAAACTTCAAATTTTGTCTGTATATTAATTAGCTTTTTATTTAAATAATGTTTTAATATTTAAAATATATTGTTTACTTTTTCAAAAAAAAATTCATCGTAAAAGTATCGCTTTGAAATTTTTGAAAATTGCCATTTTTTTACGATAACTGTTTTTCAGCAAAATATCTTGGGAAAATTTCCAATAAAGTAGCTCCATTATGTATAGCTACATATTATTTATGTGCAGTAAAAAATTGCAAGTACTTTCATTTAGTAGATTCTTTGAAAAGGTACACGTGGCTTGAAACACAATCATTTTGAGATAATCATTTTTTAGTGTAAAAGGGCACTTCATCACAAAAAATAATGAATTACAACATGTATTTGCCCTATTTTATTAAACATAATTATCTTTTTAATTTTTTAAGCATAAAATAGAAACAAAAAAAAAGTCTTAAAATGTTCAGAAAAATGCATATATAGTATTTTTTCGCTTTGTTCAACGAGATTTTTTTAGGATTTTGCATCATCAAATTATCTAACAATCTGTGAAGAATTTTTAGCTTTGACGCATTACAAATATCACAAATTTGACCTTATAACATCATAAATATAATGTACACATGTATCATTATGTAAAATTAATGATTTGGAAAGATGTGATTTAACGACATTGCGAAAAGTATTATTATGGACTTGTATGTTCACATGCAAACACAATTTCTAAAAGTTTCAAAATTCAAAATTTTCTCTAAACTGTACAAAAGATTTCTAAAAAGTCAAAAATAAAACTGTTTTTATGTTTTTAAACATGAAATTTGTGTATTTTTATGCATGCAACAAGCTTCTCGCAACGACAAAAAGCACTACACATCTGAGTTGTAATTAGTTACCTATTATTGAAAAACTTTTGAATATTAAAAAAAGCTTAAAAACTTGTCTGAACAATAAATAAACATTAATGTTTGCAATTAAGTGAAAAATTTAGAATATATTGTGTAGTTTTCTCAAAAACATGTAGCTAAAAATATCACTATGAATTTTTTAAAAAATTGACATTTATGGACTCCAGTCAAATATTTTGGGAAAATCCCCAAAAAACTCACATGAATATATATAGTTGCATATCAGTAACATGAGGGGAAAAATTTCATGTACATTCATACATTATATTCTGAGAAAAAGATTAATACAGTTTTAAAAACATTTTTGAGAAAATTGAATTTTCACTATAAAGTGCAACTTTATCACACACAAAAATAATGAATTACTACATATATTTGTCCCATTTTATCAAACATTAGCATCTTTGCAATTTATTTTGCATAAAATAGTAAACAAAAAAGTCTTAAATTGCCCAGAATAGCATTTTTCATTTTTTTTAACGAGAAAACGTCAAAATTTTCTCAAATTCTGTATCAATTTTTAAAGAATTTGTAGCTTTCATGCATTACAGATATAAAATTTGAACAGAAAGCATCATAAATATAATGTGAAAATGTATCAATATGGTTTTGGTGTGAATTTGAGTTGGTATTTAAAAATACCTGATTATGCGGTGTTTAGTAAGTTTTTGTTAGGTTTTTGTAACATTATCATTAGATCTTGTTGTTGCAGACAGTTTCTAAGTTTTGAACTTCAAAAGTTACTCTAAACTGGACAAATGATTTCTAAAACGGACCAAATAAAACTGTTTTTATGTTTTTAAACGTGAAATTTATGTATTTTTATGTATGTAACAAGCTTCTCGCAAAGACAACAAAAATAACATTTAATGTATCATCTCATACCTTTTTCTCAAAACTATTAAATATAAAGAACTTAAATTTTTATTTATATTAATTAGACATATATTATATATACTGAAGTGAAATTTTTTAAATATAATAATTAGTTTTTTCAAAGACAAACTTTTAGTTCACCGAACAAGTATTATTATGAATTTATTAAAAATTGTCATTTTTTTGTTATGATAACTGCTTTATATTTAAATGTTTTAAGAATATTTCAAAAATGTCACTTCAGTATACACAATTGCATTTAAGAAACATACACACAGTAAATGTTCACAATTTTAAATATATAAATTTTAAACATGCATACACAGTAAATTTACGCAATTTTAAAAATATAAATTTTAGAAAACAGAAATTTTTATTAAAAAAAATCTTATCTTTGTACTATTTTTTATTCCAATTGTTTTATGCAGAATGGTTAAATTAGCTCATAGTTGTAATTTAAAATATTTTTAACTCTTTACTAAGCCTTAGCGAGTTTAAATAATCAGTAATAATAACTAATTAAAACTAAATTTTAAGTAAAGTACAGACTTAAATTTAGGTGAAATCACTAAATATTAAATATAACATTCAAATTAACACCACGCTTCCAAGTTTGGCTCCAAAATTTTTTGCATATCTAACACAGTTAAATTTGCAGTTACTATACAGGTATCTAATGCGTATGAATAAAAATAAATTGAGGTTTTGCAACTTTGCCCGAGCTTTAAAAAGCCAATGTTTACATTTCTATCTATCAAATGGGTGTGGTTCATAAGCTGATTATTTTTTAAAAATAATTTTAAAGTACTTCTAATTCATATAATGGCTTGTATGTTATTTCGTTGGAAAGGTCCCGATTTGGAGATTTTAGAAATATCAAAAACTCAAAATCGATTTTCAAAAGGTTATTACCCTACTGACTGGCCTTTAAATTTTTTAAAATTTCGAACACTTCTAAACATTAATAATTTTTAAGCTTTTGTATTACATTATTTGCAAAAATTTCTTACGCATTGATAACAAAACCCTATTTAAATCCTTTAGTTTTTCATAATTTTAAAGATATGTATTCAGGGCATCTTACATAGAATCCATAGTTTTGTATTGTTCAGGTAACGAATCATATTTGAATTTTAAATGTATCGAAAATTTAAAGATTTTTTTAAAAAAATAACCGGAAAGAGAAGTAAAACAAAAATGCTTTCTTCCATAATAAAAAAAAAAAATACACACAACAACACTGACATAATTTATGTTTATTTTCTGGCTTTTTCCGTCATCAAATAGCTATCTTGATCCAAAACCAAATTAAAGAAAAAAAAACATTTTGTTTTATTTGCTGTATTTCCTCAATGAGATTTTTTATTACGTTTTAACATAAAATATTACTCGTTAAAAAAGAAAAAACGAAACCTAAGACCCTGAGAAAATTCTAAGAAGATAAACAATTCACCACTGTAATTATTATTGAAATACTGTACATTAGTTGTAGAAAAGAAAAGGAAGTCATGATTCACTTTTCAGCCAGGCTGCATAGTACATTTGCTAATCATTTGATTGACCTTCAATCTTATGGTATGGTTATTATCAATATTAGTTCTCTCCCATCTCTTTTATGCATTTGCTTTTCGCTTAGGGAAATTGTAAATAATTGAGTTTTGATATTTGGAAAAGAATTGATTGGTTTAACATTTCTGTAGGATAATTGAAAAGTGTCTGATTTGCGTCCTTTATTATGGTCTTGTACTTTTGAATCATTTTAGTTCAGTTTTATTGGATTTTTTTTCTCAAATCATCAAAGAATTGAATAGTCCTTGAAAGAAGGTAAGTATACTTTCTATAAATTAAAATATTCACTAGAATTCCGATTTGTATCGAGTACAGTAAAAATAATTCTAAACAAATGATTGGGGTGACTGAGTCCCCCGTACTACCATTAATGTTAGTATCGAGTACGCGCCTGCTCCCGGGTTAAAACATTTTGAAGTCTTCTCGCTTTAAATGTTAAAAAGTAACACAATTATTCTTCATCGGAATTTTATATTTTTTTTCATAATTTAACATTATATATATATATATATATAATTCTAAATACTAATTGTGTGAGGTTTAAAATTACAGTTCTTTCAAACAGTTATTTACAATTATAGCATTTATCTAAAAAAGAAATCATTTTACATTTTTTTATACAATGTCGTGCACACAGTTTTACTCTCCTTACAGTTCAGCTATTATATCAAGAATAATGTTTTATTTTTTTATAAAATGAACTCGTGCGAAGAGTCGGTGTTTCAGCCAGTATACGTTTGATGTATCAGTACTGAAGAAGGTATTTTATAAATAATTTCTTATTACTGAATTTGGCCGCGGTAGCCGAGTGGTATAGGTATCGGATCGTGGCTTGCCTTGTCACGAGTTCGAGCCCAGTACCACTAAAGACCCGCCGTGTAGGACAGCGATGCACGTTAAATCTGTTGAGAGTTGAAACGTTTTCCCGTTGGTGTGGTAGTTAGAGAGAGGGGTGCCAGCTCAGGTGTCATCCACGTCACTTGACCATGGTTCAAAATTACGTGGTCCGTCATCAAAAGAACTCGTGCAGCTGAACAGTGTGACGTTAATATTCAATGAATCAATCTTATTACTAAATTAAGAACCAGTTTAATAATTATTAGGACTTCCACGGGCTTGTCTTGTAGAGGAAAGTTTTTCAAAGGAAGGTTTAATATCAGAAATTGACACTTAAAGAGTTATTTTTCTATATTTAGCTGAGATCTATATTTTGTCTTCAAGGCATCCGCTGCAGAAAATCCGGTTTGAAAAGGTAGGATGTTGAAAATGGTAATAGTATACGAAGTGCTTTTGTTTTCAGTACAGATAATTCCTCATCCACATCTACCCCAAATTCAAAAGAGCGATTTATTACAAAATTGCTTTTTAATTTTTCACTGGATGTGAAATCTATGAAGATTTCTTCTTCGGAAGTTGAGAGCCCTTCTGGAGTATCTTGAAATAGATCCCTAATCCACTCGTAACTTGCTACCAAGCTGTCCTCATCCAGAAAATACTTTTTAAAATTCTTTGCCAACATAGCTAAATGATTTTAGATGTTTTAAAAACAACTTTCACATGTTCTACAGATTTGTAAGTTTTAACACATATCGAGCTGGGGTTTTTTTCTATATCATTTACTTCAGTAGTGGTAAATCCAAAATTTAAGTATTTTTGAGAAGATCGCATTGATTTAATTTTCGGAACCATGCTCGTTCGTCTGTGTACTTGTTGATTCTTTATTATGGTCGAATGTTTGCTTATAACTTGAAAATGTATGTATGATATTGTTTTAATCTACTGCCGTAAATACTTAATTACCGTGAATTACAATTAACGTGGAAATTAAAAAAAAATATACATTCAAGCTAGATTCAGTAGCTATAGGAGTATCGAGTCGACCAAAACTGACTGGAATTGTACGAGGAAAAGCATTTTTACATATTTTGCGCAGACGTCCGATAGGTTGCCCAGACTCACGCAAACGTACCCTATAATGCCAGATGTGATGGATATGATAGAGAGCGACATTTTGACTAGACTACTTTTCTAATGACATTTGTACTTTGAGAATTGAATGCTGAAGGAAATAAATCTTTAATTAAATATATCATTTTGCGATCTGATCCAATTTAAAAATTAGAGAAAGAAAAATAACATAATTCTAAGTAATATATATTAAGTAATTTTCTTAAAATATATATTACTTAAAAGTTACATATAGACAAAATTTAATATACTTATCGTATTAATTTGTACGGTTTATAATTAAGATCGTATTGTAACTTTAGCGTCTCTCTCTCAAAGTGCATTTTTATTGCAGTAAATACATTATTGTTGTACAGGGGGGGCGAGACAAAAATTATGATTGAAAATTGGGTCGACAGTATTGAAAGTTTGTGAAACACTGCTTTTAATGTATGAGTGGTGCACAGAGTATTTTATGACTAATTAATTAATACTAAATTAAGAACAAGTTTAATAATTATTAGCTACTTCCATGGGCTTGTCTTACAGAGCAAAGTTTTTGAAAGGAGTTTTGAGATAAGAAATTGATCCTCTGAGTTCATTTTCTATATTTAGCTGATATCTATATTTTGTCTTCTAAGCAACCACCGCATTTTGTAATATGTTCCAATTTAAAAATCAGAGAAAGGAAAAATAACTTAGTAATTATCCTATTACTTAACTGTTTTTTGCTTAAAAGTAACATATACAAAACTTAATACTTATGTCATGAATTTGTACGGTTTATAATAAATATTGTTGCTTTATCGTAAAAGTGCATTATTATTGCATTCAGTAAATTATTATGTATAAGGGGGCGCGATAAAAACTGTGATTGAAAAGGGGGGCGCCAGTATTGAAAGTTTGAGAAGCACTGGCCCAAGCCTTTATCCAAAAAGAAAAGAGTGATTATCACACCCATCATCAGACCTTCTGTGCCTTCTGTGAGGATTATCAAACCTTCCACGGCCTTGTCCACCCCTCAACCTGTGAGTATTCAAGATCCACCTGAGCAGACAACATCACAGATCCTTTTACCAGATCCACCTGTGGTCGAGACGACATCTCAGATTCATCTACCAGATCCACCTGAGCAAACAACATCTCAGATCCTTTTACCAGATCCACCTGAGCAGACAACATCTGAGATTCATCTGCCAGATCCACCTGTGGTCGAGACAACATCTCAGATCCTTTTACCAGATCCACCATCTAATCAGACAACACCTCAAATCCTTTTACCAGATCCACCTGTGGTCGAGACTTTGGAGCCAACCCTTACGGATGACTCTTCCATAGATCAAATCATGTCGTCCGTATTTGGAGACTATTTGCCGCAAGGGATTCCCTCGGCGCATATCCAAGAACCTCAGGTGCTGGACACGGTGCCTTCCCTATTTGACGAGAGTAATGATCTCATCTCGTTTTTGGACCATTTTGAAGCAGGGTTGGCCATGGAGCAACAAGAAACCCCATGGATTTGACCATGCCCCGAATGAAAAAAAAAGTGATAAACACTACTGGATTTAAAGTGATTAAACCATTGAATCTGTCTATACGCAATGGTTTGCCTTGCATGTAAATATTGTAAATATTGTAAATATTATTTTGTAAATATTGTAACTATTAATTTGTAAATAAATTTAATGTTTGCCAGAAAACAGTCTCATTTTTTTGTCCAAAAACATACCAAGTTTGGAGACAAGAGCATGTAAAAAAATGGTTTCGGTACAACACTTGTTGGACCAGTGTCGACAGCGCACCACGATCGTCTTGGGAAACCTGGGTCGGTGGCCGGATCGAGTCACGTATTACGAGCTAGACTATCCTTATACCATCCTGTTTGAACCCAATTTTGGGGTGCATATTCCTCGGTCGTTTGGAAAAACGGTGATTGTGTTTACGAGTCATTTGGATCTGACCTGGGACCCAGGGGTCGAGTTGAGATTCTTTCAAGTGGGTCGTTCTCCCTCTCACCGAGTTTGGGAAGCGTATCAACCTCACATGACGGATGCGTACAGTGTCGATTTGACAGACTGCCCTCGAGTCGCAGACGTGTACGTGAAATGGTTGACGTGGTTGGACGATTGGGAAATGCATCGAGACGATCCTGTGCCTTGGCGCATCGTAGGTCTCCAACCTTGGAAACGGGCTTTGGAACAACACGTGCAGCGCTCGCATGAAAAGGCTTTGGCGCATGGAATGCCCTCTGACGTCACGCTCCTCGATCATATATAAAGCGAGCCATTCGCCGCTCGAAATCATTCTGCTCATTGAAGCAACATGTCTGTGTTGAGTCAACCCGCCTATTTTGCGCATGCCAACGTGTTTCATCACGAGGGCAAGCCAGTGCCCATCGAATTGTCCATTGCCACGATTCCCAGGGATGGCAGCGATCCCGAGGTGATGTGCATCACCGTGAATCATGCCGGGCAACCCTCCAATCCCAAAGATGTTCGATTCAATTGCCAAGAAAATGCCCGTCTTCGTCTGATACACCACCCGTTACCCAAGAGTGTGCCCGTGGAATACTTGCCCTTTTGCGTGAGGGGCAAGTTTAGTCAGCTGGCCCGAGGCAACAGGGGCTTGATGGTAGTCAAAGGATTAAAACAACAAAAGATATTTCAAGAGCTCGGACTGTATGCCATGGCCCTGGAGAATCTGCCAAACTTTAAAGAAATTTGCGATGGAACCTTTCCCGACCCCATGCATGAGGGTGTGCATGAGGAAGAGGACATTTCATACTGCACCATGGTAAAATCGTACCAATTTGCCAAATACCTGCAGCAATTTAATAAGGTGCATGCTGAATGGAGCTACAAAGTGTCGGCATTGACACAGTAAAGGGATATTGGCCCGGAAAAAGGGGGATCGAATCGACACAACAGTCGATTCGGTCCCTCTTTTTTCGGGTCACATAATGTACCAAGATTGAAAGGCACATTTTAAAAACTTTTGCTGTTGGATAAATTTATCCGTATTTTAAAACCGTTGGATGCACCAAGATTGAAATGCACATTTTAAAAACGTGTGCTGTTGGATAAATTTATCCGTATTGTGGAACCTTGGAGCTGAATCGTGCTGTTTGATTAAATTTATCCGTATTGTGGAACCTTGGTGCTGAATCGGGCTGTTGTATGCCATAAATGTCTGGTGATTCAAGATTGAAAAAGCATCAGCCAATAGGAATCGATTCACGTGACCCCAGTAGAGTATAAAAGGCGAGCGCTCATCCACCAGAGACATTCTCACTCAGCAACATGTCTTCTCTAGCGTTTTTCGCACATGCTAACGTATTTCACCATGGTGGTCAACCTGTTCCGATCGAATTGTCCATTGCCAGCATACCGGAGGATGGCACAGAGCCCAAGGTGATTTGTATCACGGTGGATCACTCCAACCTCCTCACGACAGACAAAGACAGACGGGCTAATCGTTACATTAACGAACGGCTCAGCCTGAAAAGTCACCTGCCTGGATCCGTGCCTCTCGAATACTTGGATTTCTTCGTCCGGGGCAAGTTTTGTCACCTGGCCCAAGGAAACAAAGGCCTCATTGTCGTGAAGGGCTCGGATCAGCGGAAAATCTTTGAAAAGTTGGGACTTTTTACAATCAATCTGGAAATATTGCCTCATTTCCGGGACTTGAATGACCACAGCCTGCCTGACCACCTGCACGATGATGTGCACGAGAACTTTGACATTTCCGAGTGCACCATGGTGAAATCGTATCGATTTGCACGATACCTGCAGTACTTTAACAAGCTGCAGGCTGAATGCAAAAAACAGACGGCTCATTTAGTAGAGTGAGTCAAAAAAAAATTTTACCGAAAAAAGGGGGATCGAGTCGACACAAGAGTCGATTCGGTCCCCCTTTTTTCAAGACACACAATATGCCAACATTGGATGGCATCTTTTTTAAAACTTGCTCCAGTCAATAGGAATCGTTTCACATGACATTATTAGAGTATTAAATACACCAAGATTGGAATAATATAGATTAAACTTACCTATTGTCGTCTTTTTATCACACCCAGATGAGAGAGCTTGTCTCGTTGAGTAGGCATATCCTCTGTTTTCTCACCGAAATTGGAGGGCTTGTCTCGTTGAGTGGGTATATTTTCTGTTTTCTCATCGAAATTGGAGGGCTTGTCTCGTTGAATTGGCATCTTTTCTCACCAAAATGCATGTTAGGCTTGTCTCGTTAAATGGACTGATCCCCCGTTTTCTCACCAAAATACATACATTTCATTTGGGGCCGAATGAATGAGCAATACATTGCATCCATCACAAAATAACACAATTACCAACCTTGTAAATAAAAATCCTGCGGGAAACGTATTATACATTTCAAAAAGGTCGTTTTCCATTTCACATCATTTTTTGAAAGGGTCACGGTGCTCAGCTATTTTTTCGATCGACTGTATGCTTTAGTGGACATTTAATGAATAGACATTTAATCGTGGCTAGACATATGCTTTTGTGGTTACTTAATGAATAGACATTTAATCGTGGCTAGACATATGCTTTTGTGGTTATTTAATGAATAGACATTTAATCGTGGCTAAAAACAAGGTGGATAGATCATGGAAACTATAGAATCCGCATCTTGGACTGAGACTCCTTTGCAATTTATATCTCTTCACCAACCAGGTAGGATTGGCCGCGTTGGCAGTGGACGAAAAAATGTGTAACAGAAAAAAGCTGTGCCGTCACCAAAGCCTATTTTTTGGAGACGATTCTAAACGAGAAGTAATCATGCATGGACAAAGAGATTCACCATTTGAAAAATAGGCATGAAAATATTGTAAGCCAAAAAAGTATTCTATACAAGTAAAAAAAAAATTTGTTTTTAAGCTTGTAGTTTAAAAGTTGGCAGTCAATTCTTTGTTGCTACTTTTATTTTCAAGTTCATATGTGACCATATTTGGTATCAGATTGGAGATCTATTACAAGCATATTTCGCATTGGAGAAAAGGATACATTCACCCCTGTCAACATGATTGAGTGTATGGATGGTAAACCCTTGTCTGACAAATCTATTCAAGACTGTTTGTTTAATAATCAACCAACCTTTCCTGAAAAGCCCATTGAAAGTATGAATGGGAAACCTGTCTTTTTGCAACTGCCCTCTGAAAAACGAATGTTGTTTGAGCATTACTGGATGTCGTTTAAGTGTACTCCAGAGAATGAAGAATCAGTGACCATCGATTCGGCCAAAGAAGAACCAGAGAGTGTTTTGGAAACACGTAAACGGAATGAGCGATTCAATGTGACAATCCCGAGGATACAGTATGGGTATCATAATTGGTGTGTAAACTACCATACCATCTGAAAAATAAATTTTTAAAAAAAAAAAAAAAAATTTTTTTTTTTTTTTTTTTACAGAGTAAATTATTTTATAGTCTCATTGGCAGTTGGATCATTTCATTCATGTCCTCTTTAAACAAAGCAATGTTTAGTAGTGACCTTATTTGTCAGTTTTCTGAAGAGTTGAACGTTTTGCGTTTACCCTTGGAAGACATTCCCATTTCACAGCGACCATTGCAACTGTCCCCATGGATTCGTTACATTCTCTTCTCCAACAACATTCGACTGAATATTAAACTCTCGGCCCTTATACAAAAGAATGTGGACAAATTGTTCTCACCTAACCACTTGGACAAGGAAATTCAACAATTGTTCAATACTTTGAAACCCAAGGGAAAGGTGAATTTAGTCACGGAATCTTTTCTCCTCCTGTTGTTTATGCTCCATCTACGTTTCATCTACGAAAAATTTCCCGTGAAAATGTTTGAAATTAAATTTATCGCTCTCAAAGTGGCCGAATCATTTCTGGAAGCTTTGGAAGAATGCCATTCTAGAAAAACTCTCTACTATTATGCGATGATTGGTATCTCAGCTACTGTGATGGGTGCATGTTTATACAAAATATTGAGTTGAATGCCTTTTGACAGTTTGGCAAGCATAATGACAAACCAAGTCATTTGATGCATGGGAACTCTGTGGCAAGGTGAAATTAAAGTGAAAAACTATATTGACTGTTGTAAGAAGCAAATATTTTTGTATCTAAAGAATTGTAAGCGATAAATATTTTTGTATCGGAAGAATTGTAAGCAGTAAATATTTTTGTATCTGAAAAATTGTAAGAAGCAAATATTCTGAGCGAAATATATTTTGTGTGTGTAGGAATGTTTGTAAAGGAAATGAATAATCCAAAATAGGGAACTAGCAAGGGAATGTAAATTAAGGTCAGTCTATCAAAAGAGATTCCCGTCTTGAAGAAGGTGGATTTTATCACGCAGTTGGCAAATAAGTTGGACTCACCCTATTTAAAGAATGACGGAAAACCATGATTCCAGCTCCCTGAGCAGCGAGCACACATTACCATACGAAAGCAAGGATTCAAGTGATTGCTCCATATGTTTGAGCAGTGATGACTCTGAACAGTACACACTGAGTCAATGCAAACACACGTTTCATTCAAATTGCTTAAAACAATGGGTGGAGAGTGGTAAACATACATGTCCCTATTGTCGCGGTCAATTATGTAACAGCGATAAAATTAGTATTGGATGTGGTCCATCTGCATTCAAATTGCTTTTTTTACGAGACATACTAGGTGTTGAACCGGAAGAAATGTCCGACACGGATTCTGAAAGTGACTTGTATTCCGACAGTGATTCCGACAGTGATTCTGAAAGTGACAGTGTACCAGTATTGGAGTTTATTCCAAATACAGTGGACCGACTCATAGAAGACATGCTTCAATCTAGACATTAAAACGGCAAGAACTGTATTAAAAAACGGAAGGTATGTGAGTACGAATCTTGTACAACATTATGGAAATTACAAACTCGGAATGTAAGCATTGAAATGTTTTGACAATAAATTTTACAACAAAAAAAAAAAAAAAAAAATTTTTTTTTTTTTTTTTTTTTTTTTTTTTTTTTACTATAAAAAAATATTTTACCGTCAACAGCAGCTCAACATTTCAACATGTGGTTTCGGTTGGCTCTCAATACTTCAACTCCTTCCGTCCAAATCTTGATTGGGGAGAAGGGTAACCTGTACTTTCGTCTTTGGGATCTCATCCAATTGTTACACATTAAAAACGTTCGTAAACATTTCCACGTGTTTTCTTGTAAGCATGTGTTGCCTTCGCATCGACCTTATCCAAAGGCTATTCACAATATCCGTTTAGTGGATATCAAAGGATTCTTTTCCCTCTTGCAAAGTGAAAATGCAGTGATGAGAGATTTGTTTATAAAGGCACTCACCCATGGATATGCTCATCAAACAGGTATGCGAAAGATTACGGACAAATTTAAAAAGGGTCCGACATTGACCATGGTGGACACTCGTGATGCTAAAAGTGTGTTTATACCCGAGTGGATTCGTCGTTTTCAACTAGATGTGAAAAAGGTGCGTCGAGAAGAAGTCAAATACCCCTTTTTTGAATCCCCGTGACGACAATCTCTCCCATTGTATTGCTCGTGGTATTTGATGCCCACTGATGAAATAATAGTATGGAATCTGAGGAAACAATTCTATTGAATCTCCATGGAATTGAAATAATAGTATGCAATCGAATTGAAATAATAGTATGGAATTTGATGAAATAATAGTATTCCCATGGAATCTGACGAAAGAATTGTATTCTCATGGAATTCCCAGTGTGGTAAAGATTAAACTAAAAAAATATTGTTTCGCTCCCATTGTTGTTTTGTCAGAACAATGAATAATTTAAACTTACAAGTTTTTCAAGTGTCAATATTTTGCCCCTTCCCAAAGAAATCACCTTTGTGTGAGAGCTTAAACAAATTGTTTGGGTTAGAGCATTGTTGCCGAGCTATTTGACGAAAGCAAGACACTATGAATTCTCTGGTCCTGCGTCACGAAAAGAGTACTACGCGGAGTACTCCTTATACTATTCCTTCCAATATACAAAAACATTTTGAACACGAACTGCATTTTACGTGGCCTGAACGAGATCCCCGTGTTCCCCGACCCGTGGCCGTTGTGAAACCCATTCAAGGACCTACCCTATTGCAAATGGTGCACGCTTCACCCTCTCCCTCTAGTAGACCTTCTACTCAAGATGCACGGAGAAGATGGACCTTTACACCCGTATTGTAATCCTCACCTTGGGAATGTGAAAAAGGTTTGTCGAGCCCCCAAAGAATCGATTTTTGACTCTCCTCACAATGTACCCGTGATTGAAATTATCATTCCCAGGAAGGAATCGGATGAATCCCATGGAATCGGATGAAACAAACATCTCATGGAATCGGATGAAACACAAATCCCATGGAATCGGATGAAACACATATCTCATGGAATCGGATGATCCCATGGAATCGGATGAAACAAACATCTCATGGAATCGGATGAAACAAACATCTCATGGAATCGGATGAAACAAACATCTCATGGAATCGGATGAAACCCATGGAATCGGATGAAACAAACATCTCATGGAATCGGATGAAACCCATGGAATCGGATGAAACCCATGGAATCGGATGAAACAAATATCCCATGGAATCAGATGAAACAAAATCCCATGGAATCGGATGAAACATCTAGTATTGAAACAACCTAGTATTGAAATTATCCAAAGTCTGGTTAAACTGAGATTACATCTATAGCAATAAAATTATCAATTGTAAACAAAGAATAAGAAACAAAAAAATTTTGTGTGTAATGTTTTTGTGTGTGTGTGTTGCAATAAAATTTTGTAAATGAAAAAAGGCAGTCAAAAATTGTTCTGTGTCTTCAAAAAAAAAAAAAAAAAAAAAATTTTTTTTTTTTTTTTTTTTAGTTTTTTAAATTTTTTTTTTTTTTTGCAGTTTAAATATTTTGCCTAGCTCTGCAAGTTTCAATTGTATCATGATTGAGATTTACAAATCACACGGACGGTATTACATCATTGTTCCCAAGGTAGCATTTCCCACCTTTGTGGAACATTATGTTTTACCTTGTCGAGCTCATCTGGAATTTTATGGATTTCCACTTGCCTTTTTACCGATGCGCCCGGTGTTCTCACTGTCCAATTTGAACGTACCGAGGTTGGATTTTTTTACAAACAGAACCATCCTCTCATCACTCCCCATGTCACGGAGGATGGCATTGTGCCCTTTGAGGCTATGCGTGACTCTATCCTGCCTGAAATCCCCTCCTTCATGTGTGGCCCTACACTCAAACCTTTTGGACCATGAAACGAAGACATCCAAACCATTGGAAATTGGATGCCTATCTGCAAATGAAGCCTTTGAGACATTCTCCCGACAAAAAAGTCTTTACCAACTTGAACGACCTGTTGTTGGGGAAAGAGGATTGGGTTCGAGAGCTGTTGAAGAATGGCAGTGGTGAACCTTTTCCATGAGCCCTTTCATTTCGATTCCAAGGTCCCGTGCCATTCCAAATGACACCATTTCGTATCCTACGGGGACATTTTCCCAGTTTAAAAATCAAAATGAAGTATCCATTGGGGCCCGACGACTCATCCAGGAATTGTTCCAGGGGTTTTGGACATCAAAAGAATCGTGACTAGTTTAAATGAATTGTGGAGACCACAAAACAACGTAGAGGATGGAGGAGGATATGTGTATGGTAAAACCAAAATGTATTTCTCACATGATCCGAGACAATAACCATTGGTAAAAAATATGTGTATACCAACTACATCAAAACAACAAGAATTGTTAAAAAGTATTTGTATACCCATTACATCCAAACAACAAGAATTGTTAAAAAGTATTTGTATACCAACTACATCAAAACAACATCCTGTTGCTGTATGATAATAGTAATCATATTAAAAATAATAACTGTAATAATAAATAAATAAATTAAATTAAAAAAATTTTTTTTTTGTCTGTAGTATTTATATATCAAGCATATTGTTGTAGAGTCATTTTATTTCTTGGCTCCAAGTGAAGAAGCGCATGAAGCAATATAAAGAAGTGCAAATGGAACAGGAAAATTATTGGAAAGGCAAAGTGTTAGATTTAAAGTTGGAACGAAACCTGTTTAAAAATGATTTACAATCCAAGGAAAATGAGTGGAAAGCTGAGAGAGATGCTTTTAAATCTGAAAGAGATACCTTTAAAGCCGAAAGAGATATCTTTAAAGCCGAAATGAATGTGTTTAAAACCGAAAGGGATAATTTGCTGTTGGAAAATTGTGGACTGAGAAGAATGCTCATCAGTGCGCTTCAAATGTTGTCAGATTCAATGCAACTATAAACATGCTGGGAAATTATATGGTATTGAATGGATTTAGTACAATCATAAAAAGTCCACGACAATAATTATATTACTTAAAAAAAATTTTTTTTTTCATTTAGCTTTTATATATCAAGAATATTGCTCGAGAGTTATTTATTTTCCGAGTTTCACCTGAAGCAACGCATGTCTCTCAGGACGCTTTACACGTACATCAGTTCATCAAAGGATGTTGTCGTTCGTTGTCCCCTTTGCTTTGAATCCATGACCTTTGGACATTACTACCACAAACATGCTTTGCAAGAACATTTTTTGAAACATCGTAAAGAGTGCGTTTTTTGCATGGGATTGAAATCTTGGCCTCATGGGCAACGAATGAAGCGTGAGAATGTGAAGCATGTAGTGGATTGTTTGAAAGACTTTGTGGCTCGTAGGAAAGAGGATGACCGACCCCCGGATTACGACTTATTTGAAGGCGTCACGTGCGAGTGCAAGTATTTCATCTCGATGCCCCACTCCATGCATGATCGTAGCAAAGACCCCACATATGTGGGATTTTACGATTCAGTGTTTGAAAAACCCGACATGTGGCCACGTGGACTAGCATTTAGTGAAGCGAGTGGTTTGGGAAAGGACGTTCACGGAATCCTCCAACGCTACCAGTCTCAAGACATGGAGTGGTTTCACATTATGGTGAAACACGACGCCTTTCCCATATTTTGTCGGGAGATGGAAACGATTCGGGACGAATTTGTCCTTTTACCCTTTGGTGTCTGTGCGATGGACTGGAAGGTAAAATACAACACCGGCACATGATTCTGGCCTGTGAGCCAGAGAGTTCGTTTAAAGACATTTGGAAACACAAAATTCGTTATGATTTTCCAAACAAGGGACGCGCCAAGAAATGCGTGAAAATTCGAGATGCTTTTCACTTGGCCCGCACCATTGTATACGTGAGCCAACCCAAGGCCATGTGTGACGCTGGAATCCCAGAAAATGTAGAAGGGGAAATCACACCTCCCATTTTCATATCAATCGACCCATGCATGAGCATAGTATTGCCTTTTTATGCACTCTGTTTCCCAACGGGATAGAAAGGTTACTTTGGGAACAAAATGGTCGGAAGAATGTGGTACTGTGGGATATCCACGCCGAATGCGTGAGAGACAAGTGGCGCAATTTAAAATGGGTAGTACCCATTAAAGTGACGGGCTGGAAATTTATCCATTGTCAAGTTCCCTTCAACGGCCAAGAAGAGAGTTATTTGACGCTGCACGGGGACAAGAAATTATATTTCAAACCGGGATATTCCCTTCAAATTCTCAAGGACGAAATGTATGTTTTATCCTCTAAGCAACAGAATGTCATGAAGCAACTGAAGAAAGTAAAAGAAAAGGTGCAAATGGAACGAGATAATTATTGGAGTACAATAGTGGCAGAATTGAAGTTGGAACGAGACGTATTTAAAAACGAGTTTAAATCAAAAGAAAATGAATGGAAATCTGAAAGAGATGTTCTTAAATCTGAAAGAGATACCTTTAAAGCCGAAAGAAATGAGTTTAAAACCGAAAGGGATACATTCAAAGCCGAAAGAGATGTTCTTAAATCTGAAAGAGATACCTTCAAAGCCGAAAGAGATACCTTCAAAGCCGAAAGAAATGAGTTTAAAACTGAAAGAGATAATTTGTTGTTGGAAAATTGTGGACTAAGAATGGTGATTAATGTGACTCGAATGCTTTCAGATTCGTTGCAAAAATAAATATACTTGAAAATTACATGTGTGTGGTATGGGTTTATTACAAAAAAATTTTTTTTTTAATATAGCTTTAAATGTTTCTTGCCTTTCAACTTTTTCTGTGGCTTTTAAATGTTGATTTTCGTGTGATTAGAAATGTCTCCTGGAATATTTACAATTTATTTTCTGTAGCTTTTCAATTTTGCCTTTCAAGTGAATAATTTCAGAAATTTCTCAGTACCCTGGAATATTCACCATTTTATCATTAGCCTATGGTAATTACTGCAATAAAAGTGTGCCAAAAGTGTAAACCCTTTTTTAGAGTGTACAGTCTCCTTTTTACAGTCGTTGCCGTTCAAGTGTGTTTCAAACCCCTCTCACCTGTTTTTACAGCCGTTCAATGTGTGTCTCTCTCCTAGTCTTTGTTGCCAAGTGTCCCGTACACCTTTTGGGCATCCTTTTTACAGTCCATCCAGGTATCGTGCAACCCTACAAAATTTCCGTTTTCTTTTCAATAGGTCCTCCCGTGGGTCGTCCATGGTTGACGAGGCCCTCGGGTAGCTGAATCATTCACCCTTCTCTTTACGCTCGTTTCGTCCCTCCTTTTGTTGCCCCCAAAGGAGTTTGTACATCCCTCTGCAAGGGGAACTTTTGATCCCATGAGATTTTTCATTGCATGCTTCCAATTGCGTCGCCTCTCCATGTACCATTAGCGTATGTCACTCATTGTGGGCCCCGGTATTGTGGAAACGGCACCATGCTGGGTGGACCCCGGTATTGGGGAAACGGCACAATGCTACGGTATTTCCAAGGCCCCGGTGTTATTACCACTAAACTATTAGCCTATGGCAATAACTGTAAATCAAGTTTCACCTCTCGTTTTACAGTACTTACCATAGGTTCCATACAGTCGGTCGAAAAAATTCTTGAGCACCGTGACCCTTTCAAAAAATGATTGGAAATGGAAAACGACCTTTATTGAAAACCTCTCACTTGAAATTTATCATGAACACCATCTCATTTGAAATCGTCTCATTTGAAATTAATCATGACACACTGTCTCATTTGAAATTAATCATGAACACCATCTCATTTGAAATTCATCATGAACACTGTCTCATTTGAAATTCATCATGAACACTGTCTCATTTGAAATTCATCATGAACACTGTCTCATTTGAAACCATTTCATTTGAAATTCATCATGAACACTGTCTCATTTGAAACCATTTCACTTGAAATTCATCATGAACACTGTCTCATTTGAAACCATTTCACTTGAAATTCATCATGAACACTGTCTCATTTGAAATTCATCATGAACACCATTTCATTTGAAATTCATCATGAACACCATTTCATTTGAAATTCATCATGAACACTGTCTCATTTGAAACCATTTCACTTGAAATTCATCATAAAACCTGTCTCATTTGAAACCATCTCATTTGAAATTCATCATGAACACCATCTCATTTGAAATTCATCATGAACACCATCTCATTTGAAATTGTCTCATTTGAAATTCCTCATGAAACCTGTCTCATTTGAAATTCATCATGAACACCATCTCATTTGAAATTAATCATGAACACCATCTCATTTGAAATCGTCTCATTTGAAATTCATCATGAACACCATCTCATTTGAAATCGTCTCATTTGAAATTCATCATGAACACTGTCTCATTTGAAATTCATCATGAACACCCTCTCATTTGAAACCATTTCACTTGAAATTCATCAAGAACCCTGTCTCCTTTGAAACCATCTCATTTGAAATTCATCATGAACTCCTTGAAACCATTTCCTGACATTCATCATGAACCCTGTCTCCTTTGAAACCATTTCCCTTGACATGAACCCTGTCTCCTTTGAAACCCTCTCCTTTGAAATCCTCTCCTTTGAAACCATTTCCCTCATCATGAACCCTGTCTCCTTTGAAACCCTATCCTTTGAAATCCTCTCCTTTGAATCGACCCCGTCTTTTCGTTCCCCTCTTTTCATTTCAAACGACTCTTTTTACATGTCCCTTTTTATCCACACCTTGCCTCCCCAAGGAACGTTCCAACGGCTCTTTTTGTATGACTCTTGTCTACTTTTCACCCGTTTTTATACCCCCACGTTGTTTTTAGGGTTCCCATTTGAATCCACGTCTGCATGAGGTGTAGGTTGGTCCCACGTTGTGTTTCGGGTCTCGATTCCTGTATGAAGCCCCGTATGCCCCAGAGCCACCCTGTCCCACGTTGGGTCTCGATTCCCGTTTGAAACCTGTCCCACGTTGTGTTTCGATTCCTGTATGCCACCTGTACCGCGTTGGGTTTAAGGTCTCGATTCCTGGATGCAGCAAAGTATGCGGGAAGCGTTAAGATGTATGGACAAGGTAAAATTTTTCAAATTTCCCACCAACAAATATTTTAGCACGGGGCGAGAGAAAAGGTTTCATTCCATCCCACAGCGACGATTGAGACAGGGGTCAAATGACATGCTGGACAGGTCCAATGACATGTTGGACAGGTAAAATGACATGCTGGACAGGTCCAATGACATGTTGGACAGGTAAAATGACATGTTGGACAGGTAAAATGACATGCTGGACAGATAAAATGACATGCTGGACAGGTCCAATGACATGCTGGACAGGTCCAATGACATGTTGGACAGGTAAAATGACATGCTGGACAGGTAAAATGAAATGAACGACACAAAAATAGTTTTAACACGGGGTCCAATGACATGCTGGACAGGTCAAATGAAATGTTGGACAGGTCCATTGAAATGTTGGACAGGTCCAATGAAATGTTGGACAGGTCCAATGAAACAGAGGTCTCCCAAAAATAGTTTTAACACGGGGGTCCAATGACATGCTGACCCCTGTCTCAATCATCGCTGTGGGATGGAATGAAACCTTTTCTCTCGCCCCGTGCTAAAATATTTGTTGGTGGGAAATTTGAAAAATTTTACCTTGTCCATACATGTTAATGCTTCCCGCATACTTTGCTGCATCCAGGAATCGAGACCTTAAACACAACGCGGGACAGGTGGCATACAGGAATCGAAACACAACGTGGGACAGGTTTCAAACGGGAATCGAGACCCAACGTGGGACAGGGTGGCTCTGGGGCATACGGGGCTTCATACAGGAATCGAGACCCAAAACACAACGTGGGACCAACCTACACCTCATGCAGACGTGGATTCAAATGGGAACCCTAAAAACAACGTGGGGTATAAAAACGGGTGAAAAGTAGACAAGAGTCATACAAAAAGAGCCGTTGGAACGTTCCTTGGGGAGGCAAGGTGTGGATAAAAAGGAGGGGGACATGTAAAAAGAGTCGTTTGAAATGAAAAAGGGGGAACGAAAAGACGGGGTCGATTCAAAGGAGAGGATTTCAAAGGATAGGGTTTCAAAGGAGACAGGGTTCATGATGAGGGAAATGGTTTCAAAGGAGAGGATTTCAAAGGAGAGGGTTTCAAAGGAGACAGGGTTCATGTCAAGGGAAATGGTTTCAAAGGAGACAAGGTTCATGATGAAAGTCAAGGGAAATGGTTTCAAAGGAGTTCATGATGAATTTCAAATGAGATGGTTTCAAAGGAGACAGGGTTCTTGATGAATTTCAAGTGAAATGGTTTCAAATGAGAGGGTGTTCATGATGAATTTCAAATGAGACAGTGTTCATGATGAATTTCAAATGAGACGATTTCAAATGAGATGGTGTTCATGATGAATTTCAAATGAGACGATTTCAAATGAGATGGTGTTCATGATTAATTTCAGATGAGATGGTGTTCATGATGAATTTCAAATGAGATGGTGTTCATGATTAATTTCAGATGAGATGGTGTTCATGATGAATTTCAAATGAGACGATTTCAAATGAGATGGTGTTCATGATGAATTTCAAATGAGACAGGTTTCATGAGGAATTTCAAATGAGACAATTTCAAATGAGATGGTGTTCATGATGAATTTCAAATGAGATGGTGTTTATGATGAATTTCAAATGAGATGGTGTTCATGATGAATTTCAAATGAGATGGTTTCAAATGAGACAGGTTTCATGATGAATTTCAAGTGAAATGGTTTCAAATGAGATAGTGTTTATGATGAATTTCAAATGAAATGGTTTCAAATGAGATGATGTTCATGATTAATTTCAAATGAGATGGTGTTCATGATGAATTTCAAATGAGACAGTGTTCATGATGAATTTCAAGTGAAATGGTTTCAAATGAGACAGTGTTCATGATGAATTTCAAATGAGACAGTGTTCATGATGAATTTCAAATGAGATGGGGTTCATGATTAATTTCAAATGAGACAGTGTGTTCATGATTAATTTCAAATGAGACGATTTCAAATGAGATGGTGTTCATGATAAATTTCAAGTGAGAGGGTTTCAATAAAGGTCGTTTTCCATTTCCAATCATTTTTTGAAAGGGTCACGGTGCTCAAGAATTTTTTCGACCCACTGTAACACCGGCCCTGCTGTCAGCTGAGGTGTCATCTTCTTCACTTGACCGAGATGTATCGCCAACAGCACCTCATGTTGCTTTATCGTGCTTTCACTTACTCGGACGAGAGACTTCTATCAATTTCTAAATAGCTGTTTCTGTAAATTTCCACCATGGTTCAAAATTACGAGGTCCGTCGACAAAAGCCCTCCAGTAGCTGAAACATGTGGCGTTAATATTCACTCCCTCTCATCCCCGGTAAATTTCCACTTGTTTCTACTTCATTTCCATTTCATCAATAAGAAGTTGTTCATCGTTTTCCTTCTCCCATAATTGTTCAGATATTTCGGATGGAGAGCATTTTCTTTTTAAAGAAATCGAGAGGCACCAAAGCAATCTATTAAGTTCTGACTCACTTCATACCAATGCTGTTCAAAACATGACTTTTTACTTAATTTCTTAAAAAAGTTTTCAAATTCTTCTCAATAGGAATTGAAATCTTTTGAAATAAACAAATAATTGAATTTTGTATGGTCCTCAGGGAAAGAAAAACTTTGTGAAAATTCAGATGTCTACATAAACGAACGGCAGTCTTGGCGGAATCTATTTCCATTGTCTAAAATCCAACCATCAAGTAGTCTAAAGAATTTAACCAATGATAGAATAAGCACACAATTATTCATTCGAGGTGTTGAAAAAAGTAAGCAATTTAATGATTTGATACTGATTTCCGAGTTTTTTTTCTCTTTGTAAATATACCAGTTACATGAATGCGCCGTCTTGTGTTACGAAATGGAATTGGTTGGAGAAGGAAGGCATTGACATTGGTTGAATTAGTAACCAACCAGCATTCAATTCTCTCACAGGGAGACAGCTGTTCACGATTTGTTGATGTTGTTGAGATCGGGAGAAAATGTGGAGATTCTACACAATGGAAATATGAATTTAACAGTTCGAGCCAAACTAGAGGTGTTGTGTTTAGTTTAAAATCCTTGTTTGCAGTTCTTTCCTGTATTAGTAAGATTTTAAATTCATTTCACCCCTCATTTTATTACCTTTTCGACGTAACTGCGCATTAAACGTACAGTAATTTTTAGTTCGATGTAGTGACACAATGCCCTTTGTTTTTACAATACGTTCTGTCAGGAGATCAAATTATTTTCTTCGTTTCGGGCATTGGTGCTGTTAACGATGTTTAAAAATGATTAGCACTAGTATTTTTTAAATTTTAATATTTTTGAATTGTTTATTTCTACATCAAGTATATTTCAAATAAAATTAATCTCTCTAGATTATCCAGTAATTAGTTTTTATGGACAGTATTTAGAATGTTTTTAAGAATACGGAATTAACAGTCAATTTACTGGGTGACTGATTTAAATTTTTGAATATAGATCGGATGATTTAGTTTTACTCAATATGCGTTATTATTTACATAGTTTCGGGTACCATTCGTAATACTTCTATTTGTTTTCTTCGTAGTTATATATTGTTTTTAATTCATATAAGTAAGCAGCAGTGAAATTTTTTAGATTTGCTATTTTCATATGTTATATAAGAATGAGAATATTTTATGAAGTATAATTTGTGTTGCTAAGTAAAGAATATTACAAAACAGTTGAGATCCTTAGTTATGTTTTGATTAGTAATGCATATCACTCATCAGAAATAAAATAATTATATTATGAATATAAATATTATAAACTAATAAATTAACACATTTCATAATTAATTATATGATTATTAACATTAGATCTTTATATTTAAAGAATTTAGACTCTTTTTTTTTAATGGGGATGCATGTTTTATAATGTTTATGTATTTGATTAATAAATGTTTCTTTGATAGGCCTACTTGATTTTGTATTTAATGTAAATTGTGTTAATTTCAACACTAGGCAAAAAAAAAAAAAAAAAAACGTGATTACACTTTTATAATAAATTTATAATGTTAGATTATAATTTTAATTTTTGAATGAGTAGATATATGTATTGTGGGAAAACGACTTACTTAAATTTTTTTTGTAATAGTTATTTTTAATAGTTGAATACTGCCTGTGCATCAAAGGGCTGAAATTACAAAATCAATGAATTAGTTACATTTATTCTGTTGTATAATAATTTTGCTTTAAAATAGAGGGAAGAATTAATATTTTCTTTTATCAATTACTATACATTCTGGTGAATAACATATTTTTAATTTAAAAAAGTAATAAGGTTTAACTTACAGTTGCATGTTTTATACCAGGTATGAAAACGATGTCTAAAAATAAAAAGAAAAGATGAGCATATAAAAATTAATTTCTACATGAGTATTTTTTCTCTTTTTGTTAATGTTTTTTCTTCCAACAGCCACTTATTCCACTGTTGTTTTAAATTTGCTTTGAATGGTTTATTTCTACATGAATCTAAAGGCTGAACTAATGATACTCATCCTCTTAGAATTACTGTCATATCTGTGTGTCCTACTCTACCATTAATTTCTTTATATTATTTGTTGGATGGGATCTGACTATGTTGCAAACTAAAAGATTTTCTGGATTCTTGAAGAAACCTTGATGCTTTTGTCAAACATTTCTTATGCACAATTTTACACTGTTATCTTCCAACCATCCTTCTTGTGCGTGTGCATAAAAACACCTTTTGGGAAATTAAATTGTGACATCGGATTTCTTTTAAAAATAACCATGGATTTTAATGTTTTCCTGTTTGCTAAGCAGAAGAGTGTCACAGTGAAGTGAGATATTTCGTGACCTGTTTTTCATGTGAACTGTTTTTTTTAAAAAAGGAACTTTGCGCATGTACATTTACTGGTATCTTCATGAAAAAAGGGTGCACATTATACAGTAAATACACCTAAATATTAAAAGATGCAGTTTTAAAGCATAAATATGCAATATATGTCAGTGTGCATAATATGCCAGATCATATGGTATTTGTTTTATCTGTGTAGACTGATTTAAAAAAATCCTACAGTATAGAAGTTTGAATCAAGTTTTGTATATAATATTAGATTAAAAAAATATTTTAACCTCTAATGATGTATTGATGTGCTGTGCATGTTTTAATTACATGCTTCTGCCAATTAATTTAAGAATTTAATATATCTTTTGAATTCACCCAATAGCAACTATATTATACCTCTTTGTGCTAGAGTTAAAAATAAATAACAGCTTTAAAAATATACTAAATTTCTTTAATTTTTAAAGCTGTTATTGTTAAAATTAAATTGTTTACCCTAATGAATTATTTTATTTTAAATGATGTGGTATGCTTAGATTGCTTATTAAAGGATATTTGTATCATGTAAAACTTCTGAATTTAAAATGACATTCTTTATTGATCTCATTTTTATGAATATGTTACTGTTGAAGTGTGAAATCTGTTATTTCATAGAATAACTAGGTAATGAAATAAATGGATAAGTCAGTTAAAGTATATGAAATTTTTGAATTCTACAATTTAATTAGGTATTTTATAGAATAGCAATTACTTGATCATTAAAGTATGAATACAGCACTCAAAAGTTTTTTGAACCCATTCTAGCTGCTTTTTATCAGTTTTGAACTGCTTATAGCTGCTTTACAGTGACACGTGTGTGTGTATGCCTTATTCCAGATGCAATACATATTCTTTTTTCTACTTTCTTTTTAACTAATGTTAGCAATGTGAGCATTAATAAGTTTATCATTTGCTTTTCTTTATTATTTATCAATTAATTATCCACAATAGGGATGAAATGTATTTTTCGTGAGTTTTTAACTATTTATGATTAATTAAGTTATAAAATAACTTTGAAATTGCGTATTTTTCACTTAAAAATGGTCAATCATTCGTTATTTCATAGAATAACTAGGTAAAGTCGAAATTTTTCATCTATATTATATACTTTAACTCCGGTTATTTCATGAAGTACCTAGTTTTTCTATGAAATAACTGAATTGTATACTTAAATGGTAACATATATAAGTGCACACACACCTTATTATTATGTGTACTTGAAGACCAGCCTATTCTATGTTGATCATCTTTGTAATTAAAATGTTTATTTCTTAGTTTGTAATACATACACAATTTAATTATCTGAACATAGATTCCACTTTATACTAAGTTGATGAGGATAAAGACTTTGCGCTGAAATCTTATTTAACTATTTTATTGCTAGATTTATAGTTATTAATTAGTACATTTTTAAAGAAATGAAATCAGAATATCTTATAAAATTAGTTAATTCCTGATTAATTAAGTCCTAATTAGATTCAAGATAATGCATTTTTCAATAACATTTAACATTTACTAATGTAAATTTCTCAAGTACATTAATATTAATAGGTATAGTTCTTGCGTTTCCTAAAAAATAAGACTTTTATAATGATTTTGTTGAAAAAGATGCATTAAGATTTACTTTCAAAGAATATTTTATTTTTTCTGCACAACAATTTGTCCTTTATTCATGATCAAGAATCACATTTATTCATTTGCATACGTTTTAATTTATCCAAATGTAGTCATATTGTCTTCTGAAATATTGTCTTAACACACAGTTCTTGTTCAATTCTTTCTTGCAGTGTTGTGATGTTTTGAATTACTCTGATGATTACTCTAATTGCAGCACCATTGCAAGAGTGTGTGCTTGAATATTAGCCTTGTGTTTTCTGTCAGCAATATATTTACACAGTTGATGTCTTTTAGTTGAAGAAATAATGGTTGCTGTGACATCTACATTTGCACTTTGTGTTTCCCTTGTCTGCTTTTTGACCGAGGGTGTCGTATTGTGATGGTAATTTTTGATTTCTGAAAAGATCCAACTTCTCTTTGCAGAAAACTATATGATTCATACCATCTGGAGTCTTCCACAGTTATTTTTCTGTACTTGCACCAGGAATACCTAGGAATTTACCTCATTACCTTCTTGTACTAAACAGAATAAATTTCTTTTTGCATTCATCTTATCTTAAAATCAATATGTTTTTTCCTTTAAATATTTATAATTTGTGGAAGTGAACTCATTGCAACACTTGACATTGAATACTAAAAATTCTGGTTAAAGACATGTCTTCATTCATATTCTCTTTCTTTTAGAATGTATGATTAAGTAATGAGGAAATTGGAATATTATTCACATGATTTTGCTCCCTCTTTTGATCTTTGCATCATTTTATACTATATGCAGCATTATAAAATAATGTATTATAATACACTGTAGATCCAGTACCACATTTTGATCTCTATGTAAAAGTTGTTTTAACTGTTGATTAATGAAGTTAATTGTATTTATAGCTTTGTTTTATTTGTGGTGAAATAAAAATGAATCTATCTTTTGAGGTTTGAGAATCATCATAAAACCCTCGTGTAGCTGAACAGTGCAACGTTAAAATTCAATCAATCGAGAATCATCATGTCAATCATAGTTAAAATTATTCTGAACATGTACATGTTTTGCAACTCTCTTTTCATATAGTTCATTTTCTTATCACCTATAATTTTTTTTTACTAAGAAATTGCCATCTACTATTTCTCTCTTTATATGAAAAATAATTTAAATTGTTAAAATTTAACTTTAAGAATATAAGTTATTTATATTGCTTAGATCATTCAATTTCTTAAATTATTTATTACCAACAAGCCATCAATGTGATCATTTTGCTAAACTCTTTGAAGAAAAAAAATAATCTGATAAAATTTGTTCCCATTTGTTTGTATTAGATACTTATCATTGACCGCTTCAACTTTTTGTTTTTCAAAACTATTTTTGTTGCAGTTGATGAATGAAATTTTTATATATGACTGTGCTGAATTGGACAATTTTCACAACATTGTGTATGTCTTTTTTCCTTGGATTAGCATCAAGAAGTATATGGGAAACTAAAGGGATGGTTGTTAAGGAAAATTTTTTCTTTGTAAATTTTCCATTGAAAACTACCTCTGATTGTCTATGCACACACAAATCTTGTTTTATTTTTTATTCTGTGATCATATGAATCCATATAGTTAGAAAAATTATGGTACATGGTAAAACACATGGTAATTTTGAAATTGATTTGAGAAGTAGTTTATATATATATATAAAAAAAAATTTATTTAATCTTAAATTGTATTTCATATTAGTGATTTTCTTCAACTATTTTTTTTAAAGTAATCTTTCTTAATTATACTTTATATATACGTCTTGCATGATGTTTTCAATAATTTTCCATAGTTACAAGGACCATTTGATGTACCTCATTTTATATACACTAAATACAAAAATGTTTAATTGGGTTCCCATGTATTTTGTACTCATTAAGAATGGGGGTATATAAAGTCTTACACAAAAAATTGATTGTTCTAATTGTGTAATGAAAAAAAATTAACTTCTCAATATAATTAATGTGAAAAATGTTGAATTATTTTGTGATTCATCATTTTCAAACTGTTAACTACAGAGATCTGTGAAAACTCTTGCAGCAGTTGTACTAGAACTGCTGTTATATATAGTTTTTATGTATTAATTTACTTTACTTTTTCATTTGAATCACATTAAGTAATTATATTAAGTTCTGTAAAATAATTACATGAAGTATGTTAAAAATATGTAATAAATATGGACATTATTAAATTAATATTAAAGTTGCTGAAATCTCATGAAGGATTCCCCCCATAATGCATATTTCATTTCATTGCAGTAAATGTTTATTAATAAGTTTATTCACATATTTTTAAAGAACAATGCATCAAGTGTGAAAAAAAATATGCATTTATTTTATATTAAGAATTTAACCTTAAAAGTTATGGAAAAAATATTTTGAAAAATTTAATGATCATTAAAATTTTGTTTGTGTTCTCTCAAGATTTTAAATATGTGTGTGTGCTTTTAAAATACTACTCTTGAACATATACTAAATTCTGTGTCCTTAAAATTAAGTATGGAGCACATTCCAGGTTTTTCCCTCCCAAATTAGTGCTATTTTCCTGGAGCTTTATTATAGAATATTAGTCTATTCTGTGTTATTACTGTATGTACTGCATGTTTTATTTCTAATTTGTAAAAACTTATACTCAGAATATTTAAATATTTTTCAAAAATATTATTTTTTTTATCTAGATATAATTTATAAGTAGACTTTTTTTAAAATTAAATAATTTAATTTCATAACAAGCTAAAAAATATAATAAATGTAGTTTATTATTTTATTTGAAAACTTTAGTTTTGTAACTGTCTGTGCAGATTTTATATTAACATTTTGTTTACAGTTTTCTTTTTATGTACATATTTATTCAATTTTTTTTAGGGATTTCCTAATTTATTTTTGTTGCAGAATATCTCCTTATTTGAAATTATTTCAATCTTTTTTTATATTAATTGTTTCATAGAAATCTGGAATGTTTTTGAGGGCTCGGATGTGTATGTGAGATATGGAACAGGATTTCTGCTACAGGAAGATAAATCATGTTAAAAAAAATTAGAAAAATGGCAAAGGTATGTTAGCGAATCAATGCTCTTAAACACAATGTGTGTAAAACAATTTGATTTATATTTTTTTCCCTCTTAAGTTTCTGAAGCAGATTAAGAGATTTCAGTGCTATATCTATATATATATTTTTTGTTTCCTTGGCTGGTCTTTTTACATTATATTTTGTGTGTGTGTGTGTGTATGGTTACACATCTACAAAAGCTCTTCAAACCTACCAATTAGTGACAGCTTTTTCTCCTTTATTATGATGGTCTGAAGTTATGTTTCTTTAAAATATTTTGCGACAGTTCTTTTTTAGAAAGCTTACACTTCTGAATGAAAGTTACCTGGGGCCTTTTTACATTCTTGATTAATAAGAAGTAAATTTTAGTTCCTTCTTATTGGTATTATCATTGTTTTTTTTTTATATGTTTTGAATTGTTATTGAGTATAATTTGTGCTGAGAGCAAGTAGATTATTTAAAGGTAAAATTTTTATCAAAATCATTTAATATATCTATTAGTCATTGTTGTTGCAGTAAAAATGACATTATTAAACGTGAAAAATACTTTGCACAGAAAAAATCAGCATTCTCTCATATCTAAGCAAATTATGAAAAAGCCTAAAATTTTTAAAACTAAATAGTTTTTATTGGAATGTTTTGAAGCCCAGTGGCCGAGTGGTAGCGTATCGTGCTTCCATGCCACAGGTCAGAAGTTTAAACCTTGGGCTGGACAAGGTCTACACAGGCTTTCATCCCTTCAGTGGATTGATAAATGAGTTTTAAAGCTTGCTTGGGAACTAAATACTGGGGGTTCAGAGTCAAACTGACCACTTGACCGGAACATGAACCTCAGTGGCCAAGGTCATGAAAATTGAGATGGACAGAAGTAGGCCTCAGTACTCTATGGCTGTTGTGCCACTGAGTTTAGTTTTTGTGAATGTTTTATACTAATAAAATGGAAGAATGAAATGCCGCTAAAATACTGATGTATTTTTTTTCATATTATTGATGAAAAACTTTTTTTCCCCAGATAATAATAAAATATTCTTTATCTGTCTTTAAAAAAAATAATTGTATTACTTGTTATTATTAAAGTCAATTCCTGCTTCATTAGAAAAATGTACTGGTGCCATTTGTTGCAACCAGTTGTAATTTCAACTGAAATAATGCAGAATAATTTTAAAATTAAAAAATAAAATTTGATTAATGAATTAATATTTGAGAAAAAAAACTGTATTAACATCAAGTGTCATCCACTACAAGTTTTTAAAAGTATTTGAACTTAATGGATGAATAGAATTTCATTAATGATTGAAAATTTGAACTAGATATAAATATATATTTATAGGGAGAAAGTGAACTAATGGTAGGAATGGAAAAAGCTATAATAATTACTAAAGTTAATTATACTTGATCTCCATAGTTGATGTAATTCTACTCAAACTGAAAATTTGGAAATAATTTTAGCTGTTGTGTTTTGCATTGATTTTTTTTTCTGATTTACTTCTTTTTTTAAAAAAAGTTAATGTAGAAAATAATTTTATACTTAATATTCAAAAAATATATCAAGGAAGATTTTTACTTTCTTCAGTAATTTGCTTTTGTGCTCATTGATATGATTTTGAGATCTAATGTTCTTTGTTTGTGTTAAATTTCAAGAATTTAGAAATGTATAATTTTAGCAATATTAATGATTTAATGTCTTAATCATTTTTCTTTTATGTATAATTGTTCTTACAACAGTTTAAAACATAAGCATTTTTACTAATGATTGCACTTTTAAGAGGAAACAAATATTAATGATATTTTTTAAAAAGTAGCTTACTTTGATGTACTTTAAAATTATTGTTAAACATGATTTGATTAAATATTTTGAGTAGTTAAAATAAAAGTTTGTTGTTAAATTACTCATATTATTGACTGGAATACTTTCCATTGTTTTGGTATAATCCAGTGGTCTTCAAACTGTGTTCAACATAACCCAGAGGTTCCATGAGATATACCAAGGGGGGTTCCATGATTCACAACAAAAAAATCGAAAAGAAAATTATAAATGTGTATGAAATGGATTTAACATTCTCTATGAAGTTGGTATTGCCACATGCATCTAAAATTCATTTCAATCATTAAATCTGAAAATTTTATGTATACATAACTTTAGTTATATATTTTTAACTTTCATTATAATACAGTAAAATAATATTAAAGTGCTTTTTCTTTATATATACTACCTACTAGATAGAAAATATTCTAAGGGATGCATGGAATAATTTTACATTCATCAGTGCAATGTTTTGTACTACGAAATAGTTTTTTCTGATAGAAAATGCACTTACAATGAAGCAGAGGGAACAACTTATTGACATCTCTACAGATTCAATGTTAAAATTTAAATTTAAGCAAGAACAGCTCCTATGTTTTAGGTTGCAATTTCATGCTAAATATTCAGGGTTTTTCACACAGATATAAACATACTACCATTCATAACAATGAATTTAAGGGAAAAACATTTCTCAATGTGAAGGGCTACAAAAACAAAATATGAAGACGAATTAAATGCAAAATATGAAATGTGCCTGCAGATAATTTCAATAGACATGGACAGCTGGTGTAAAAAAAATGCAAGCACATATCCCAGTTACTAAATCACAAATTAATATTATTAATGGGTTAGAAAATGACATTATATAATATTAAATTAAAAAAAAATTTGCTCAAAAATACAATAATTTTAAAATAGTCTTTACATAATGTATGTGAAATAAGTTGATCTACTTTAAATATTATTTTAAGAAATAGTATTTTAAGGTGGGAGGAGAGGAATGGGGTTTTTCACAAACACTGTAGTTCTAAGATTTCCATGTGTCGAAAAAGTTTGAAGACCTCTGTATAATCATTAACACATTTTATTAATAAACTTTAAATTTACCATACTCTAATTTTCTGTTTTGAATTAACACGACATTTATATTTTGCTTCACCCCTTTCACTGCTGCTTACTAAATTTTAGTCTTTTCTTTTTTCACTGAGTGTCTGTGTACTTAAAATAAAGCATGTATTTTTTCTCCTAATATTATTTTTTGTCCTTACATTTACTTCATCTTTTTGGAGGATAAATATATAGTTGAGCTGTTAAACCTTTTTAGTTATCCAATCTCTTAATTAAGAAACAAACAAACAATTGTACGTTATAAATTAAGAAAGAAGTTTTAAAATTATCTTGAAAAAATTGTGATACAATACTCCATTTTTAAGGTAACTTTTGTTGCTAAGTTAAATTTCGATGGTTTATTAGTGTAATAGCTGTAATATGCACTGGTAGCAAAAATGACGAATTATTTAAATAACTGATTTTGTTTAAAAGAATTCTTTTGTTACTAGGCTGATTTTATTATAAATTTTGGAGAAACAAATTTTAATTTTAAATGTAGATCACAAGAAGTTTATTCTTATTGTAAGATTTGATCACTGTGGTATTAAAATGAAAAGATTATTCTCTCACTTGAATTATAGATTGGTGTTTAAATATTTATTATTTAAGACAACGTCTGTTACATCCTAATGAGATCATATTGGTGATATTTTAAAAACTCATTGATAACAGTTGTATCTACACACGCTCAAACAATTGGGACAGTAGTAGATGAGTTTTGTATATTCTCTTAAAAAATGCGTGCATGTTAGTTTAATACATTGTTTTAAACTAAAGTTGATAAGACTTTTTTTAAGTTTCTGAAAGGGCTGTAATGTGATAAACGTATCTTATTAGAAATAGTGAAAGAAGCATTGAATTGGTTTTTAAAATCTAAATATTAAATTAAAGCAAGTAGAGTATTCGTTTTATTATTTTAAGTTGGTGACAAAGAAAACAAGACTGATTCTTATAAAAAAACTTCATAATAAAATTTCGATTTAAGTGCAGAATAGGAGGCAAAATCAATTTTTTGGAGACCGGAATCCATTTCCAAGCAACTTAATTTAATGATTGGTCTGCCGAGAATTTACAAAGTAGAATTTTGCAAAGAAAATAAACAAATATTATTGAGAAATAAAAAGAAAATATTTATTAAAAAAAAGTTGCTTGGTGACCGATTCCGATTGCCAAAAAAATTGACTTCGCCAAGGGGCCCTCTATTCTACGCTTTGATCAAAATGTCATTGAATTGAATTTTAGTTTTTGGATATCATTTGAGTCATAAAATTTTACATATTTTCCATAATAAGTCAAAACTAAATATTTTTCCGGATGAAAATTCTTCAATGTCATTAAATTTTGATTTTATTATCTTAAAGGAAGGGGGAAAAATGTTATATCACTCATATTTGTTCGAATCTATTAACTTTTCTTCTGCATAAACATGTTCGATACTTTGTTCCTTATATCTACACTATTAAAATTCTAGGTAAACAAACGTATCCATGCGAGTGACTATACGACTAGATGTATCTACTCGCGAACCCCATGACGCAGAAATTCGCCGAAGGTACCAAAAGATCGGAAATGATCCGAGGAATCCGTTTTGACCATTTACATTCCGATATTGCAATTAGTTAAAAATATGTTAATTAAAAACCTTAAAACGCATAAATATTGCCATTTTCCCCCGCCAGGTGGCGAAGTTCCATATTTTCGACTTTTTTTTCCCCCAGACGCGCGCGTGTTTTTAAAACACTATCGAATTTTTTTTTGTATCAGACTCGGACAAAAAACAATTACAGAATCGGAAAGATCATTTACTTCGCCACAATGCGCGGTATAATTTATTTTACAAAATAATGATTTTCTTTTTTTTTTACGATTTTGTATAAAATGAGTCAAAAACGATATGTTTTTATGAAAATGATTTCTACATCGTTCCAATCGCATTTTCTTTCGCGTTAATGAAATGATATTCTACACTAAAAAAGGTTATGCTTTTCTCTTTTAGAATCAGTCATTTAAAAATAAAATGTCAAAAAAAATTTTTTTATGATTTTTCAAAAAATACTCAATTTTATTTAGTACTTAATGATTTCTTTATTAAAAAAATAATCTCACGGAACTTTTTTTCCGTGTTTACGATATTATCCGTAATCTGTGCAAAGATTGAAAAAAAAAATTGCTTAAAAATTACGGTTTAAAAAAAATTGGTTTTCGTTTTTTTTCCCTTTTTGCGAGAAATATTTAAGCATCATTTTTGTTACATTCTTTGTTTAAAAATTACCGTTGTTTGCAATCGATATATGAAGTTTGAAGGCATTAACTTAAAAAGGAAGCCCTAAAAAATTAAAACTTTAACAAATAACGCAATTTTTTCAATAGCCAAGGCTTTGGCGGCGAAAACCTGTTTTGCACCAAAGGAGTATATTTTCCCCTGTGCACTCCAAGCTTGATGAAAGGTTACACTAGAAAAGAAGATACGCCTTTTTTTAAATATTGAAAATCACCAGATTTGGCGAAATTGAATATGTCTTCCTTTTATTCGCGGCCCAATCGTTATACCCGAGTTCAAAACAACATCATTGCTTAATTTTTATCATTTTTTAAAAAAATACCTAAAATTTTATTCGCGTATTTAATAACTTCGCCAGGCAATTTTGTAATTCGACAGATAATTTATTTCGTCACGATACAGTATTATTTATTATTTTTCTTAGAAAACAACGATATTTTACATATTTTAAGATTTTTTCTAAAATGAATCAATATCGATGCGTTTATATAAGAATGATTTTTAAAAAACTCATACTTGGATCTTTTAGAGTTAGTGCTTTAAAAAATAAAATGGCGAAATTTTTTTTTACGAATTTTTAAAAAATACTCAAATTTTAAATATTTAATAACTACTTATCAAATTCAAAGTTTTTATAACTTTTTTATTTATAAAAATAATTGCTTGAAACTTTTCCCCCGTGTATCGAACATTTCAAAAAATGCTCACAATCTTAATTCAACATTTAATATAGTTGTGAAACTTTGTAATTATAAAAAGTTGCACTCTTTTGTCTTTTTTCATCAGACAACTATTTTTAAAAAAGGTACATTTTCTTTTTCCGGGGGCTAAAACATTGCAAAGTGAGTGAGTGAATATTCAAGTCGCATTGTTCATCTACTCGAGAGCTTTTGGCGGCGGACTTGGAAATTTTGAACTATGGTCAAGTGACGAGGATGACTTGAGCTGGCACCCATCTCTCCTAACTACCATACCACACCATCGCTAAGACGTTTAAGCTCTCGACAGATTCAACGTGCATCGGTCCTCTTAACAGCGGTTTTTTAGCTTTAGCCAAAATTTTAAAAGGGCAGTAATAATTAATTGTGGGAAATTACCACGATACTTTTGTTTTGACATTAATATAGAAATCACACAAACACACCAGAAAGGGCTGGGAGCGGGAGGGGAATTTCCTGGATAATATGGTATGCATTTAAAAATGTTCGTGCAACGCCGCTGTCTGACAAAGAAAAGAACGAAAAAATTTTGGAATAGGGAATTTTAAGTTATACACTCGGTAAAAGCCAGTGCAACGCCTGGGGGGGGAGTAATTTTGAAAAAGAGAATATTGGAAATGTGTGTGTGCTGATTTTGTGAAGGAAAGGGAAAATTTATAAAAGTAGAAGAAGCTCGTGCAACACCGGGCCATGCAGCTAGTACAATATTAAATTAATAATTGAGCCTATTTGTAAAATATTTCAAACTTTTAATAATTTATTGTGATAAGTGGCAAATGTTTCTACCAAATTAATTAATATAAATAAACTTGAGTCATTTTTTTTTTTGGAAAGTTTGTTTCAAATTTGAGATATGTGTTCCGTGGCATTAAGTGAAGAGTGGAAAGAATAAAATATTTAATATTTTTTAGTGAAACGTTTTTTTTTAAAAAAAAAGACTAGGGGAGGGAGGCAGCCTTCATAGTCATTGCTGAAATTGTAAAGCTGCAATTTGCCTGCATTATGTAGTTCTATTTTTTGTTTTCAATCCAATAAGTAGGGGAAAAAAATAATTTCAAGTTTTCATCTCCGCATTTCAATTTTGACTTACATTATAATTTCTCCTTTATATATTGCAATAGCGTTTCTTTGGAAACTGGGCGAAATATTGGGGATGCAGCCTAATGGGTGTGATTTTTGGTGATTTGGCGACCCTATGGATGCTTCTAGAAGTTACTGGAGAAATCTATTGAATCACGATCTGTAGCGCTTGAAATCGCTGGAAGGTAGAGAGTGGCGAGAGTAATAACAGGAACTCCAAAGCGCGATATCCAGTTAGCGATGGAGCGTTTTGCCACTGAGAAGACTGGTCTCCGTCCATCTAGTGTAGCGATCGATGGTGAGATGACAAGATGAAGGTGAAGGAAGGATGGTGGAAGTGGTCCAACCAGATCGACGTGTTGAAAACTTTCAACGGTTGGAGCGAAACATTGTATGGGGCTCACAGTATGCCTCTGAATCTGCTGCATCATGGTCATTTAGTGATGTCCCTCAGCATGGGTGGGTAAATAAAATGGCGCTTTGTGGCACGATGGGAGAGAGCAAAATACTTGAAAGCGAAGTTTCTGTGTTACACAAGGCCGTACTTTTTCTCTACTGACATCACAGACGACTTGAAGAGTATGCCCCATTTTTAAAAGATTTTAAATTAATGGATAAATTATTGAAATAAATTAAATTTTAATCTTCGGTTTGACTGTCGGCTAAATCTTGGATACGAGTGGTTCAAAGATTAAGACATCAGATCCTAAAACATGTCAGACATCGCGATATAAAATCTAGATTGACACGAGGTTTTATGAAATGCGAAAGTCTATAAAATGCTATCCTGCCAGCTGATGCTTGCTAAGTATGTAGCAAGAAATTCCCTGTCATATTGTACTCAGTGAACGGGGGAAAATGGCGATAGCTCGAGGACCATTTCAATTGAATGCAGCCCCAACTGAAGTGCTAGTCATATATGAACGGTCGTTGATTAAGGTAAGCTAGCATTAGCTAATGAGCCTTGCAAAAATGAAATCTCTGCGTTCCAAGAAATGGGACGTTTATTATTTTTTTACAATTAGTGAGCAATTGGTGAATAACCGCTTCGACTGCATGGGGGTGAAAAACGTTTATAAAAAATGTCTTGTGGAATAGTATCTGGTTTAGAAAATTTGCGATAGCCCCGACTTTATCGGGCCTTCAGCTATTATGAGAGAACCCAGAAATTTGGCCGCCTTAAACACATTTATTGGGATTTCACTTGACTCTTAAACGAGAAAAGATTGGATGTAAATGGCCATTTTCGGAGGAAGATGCTATGAGCAAGTAATCAAAATATGGGATTCTAGGTTAGCTAAGACGGTGCATATGCCTCTAAAATGTTTGACAGCTTTTAAAGTTGTGGGTGCGAGGCGACGAGGTTTTAAAAACACAGGCGGGCCTGCAATTTTGATATCATGATAAACTTTATTGGAAAGATGAACATTTATCGGTTGTGAAGGGTTAATTTAATTACTTCGGAATATTTAAAAAATTATCAAATTTAGTATTGTTGACTAATATTGCTGGGTTATATATATAGTTGCTAGAAAGTTGGCCGTTCGAAGAAAGTTTAGTGTTGGCGTTGATAATTGTATGACGTTTACCATCAACAGGCACATTAACATGATTCAGCAAATCAACTCCGATGATTGGTTGGCGTTGATCTGGGTGAGTGAGTGAGTGAGTGAAGATTAACGTCGCGTTGTTCAGCTACACGAGGGCTTTTGGCGACGGACCACGTAATTTTGAACCATGGTCAAGTGACGGGCGTTGATCTGGGAGACCAAGTAAATTGGCGTAGCTATTATATCGATAAAAAAAAAGTTATCTTAGATGTAGAATCGGCCAATAAAACGAGTTTAATGCGATCACCAATATGGCCAGGCGACGATCGCCGCGTTTTCCGAACGAAAAGAGCATGGGGTAGCACACTTTTTTGCCCTGATGTCGAAATTTGAATAATAAAAGTAATATCCATTTGTGGTTTCTTGGTACCTTCTAAAACGAATTACTGCGATTGCGGATTTGTTTTGAATTGCGGGTTGGTCTACGGGAGCGCTTCATGAAACTAGCTGAAATTACTTGCTGTGTAATTTGAGAAATTTGTTGTTCTAACTGCGCAGTTTTAGGATCAGATGTTGATACTGAATTAATTCCCTGGGGGAATTATGAGTGAGTGAATACTAACGTCGCACTGTTCAGCTACACGAGGGCTTTTGGCGACGGACCTCGTAATTTTGAACCACGGTCAAGTAACGAGGACGACACCCTCTCCTAACTACCACACCATACCAACGGGAAGACGTTTGAGCTCTCGACAGATGAAACGTGCATCGCTCCCTTACACGGCGGGTTTTCAGTGGCTCGAACTCCTGACACGCCAACCACGATCCCGGCCATCATTCCCCGAGGGTGATTCATTGTTGTATTCTGACCGGCTACAGAATATTGAGAGTACTAAAACGTGTCGTACTTAAATTTAGTGTTGTCATTAGATATTTTCGCGTACTTCCCCAAAGGTGGTTCGTTAGGGGTGGCGAACCTTTATGGAGCATTTTTACTAAGGAGTTGCCGCCAAATAATTTTGACTTGTAATTAATGGGGTAAATACTATCAGCAACGAAAGAGTGCGGTCCAGTACCACTAAAGACCCGCCGACAGCTGAAACGTCCTCCCGTTGGTGTGGTAGTTAGGAGAGGGGGTGCCAGCTTGTGTGACCATGGTTCCAAATGACGTCGCCAAAAGCTTTCGTGTAGCTCAATAGTGTGACGTTAGTAACGAAAAAGTACCTTTTGCACTGTATAGTTTTCCGTGTAATTGAAATTAAAGTAACCTTGTGAATGGCAAATCATTTACATTCGGATTGTGTTACTTTTAGTAGAATGCATGCTCAAGTGGAGTCATCTGCCAAATGGTTTCTAACAAATTATTTTTGGCTGCGCTTTACTTTTGGAGAAGAGGATTGGTTTCAAAATGCCGTTTTACAGAACCTTGCACTTTCTGTTCTTTTGCTGAATTAACCATGTTAAATAATAGTAAATTTATCACAAATAAATGCAGTTGTGTCAACGAAATGGAGTTGGCTATGCATCATAAACAACTGTAGTCGACGACGAAACTAAGGCAAGACAATAACAAACGAGTGTGCACCCCGTGACCGATAACTCATGTTTGTTCGTAATCTTTCATAGTCAACTTTGTTATTTTAAAATAAAATGTGTGTAAACCATTTGGATCGCTGGCGTGCCCAAAATATTGTGTCACGTGCCTTTGATGGTGTGAGTGAGTGAATATTAACGTCGCACACTGTTCAACTATACGAGGGCTTTTGGCGACAGACCTCGTAATTCTGAACCATGGTCAAGTGACGAGGACGACACCTGACCTGACACACTCTTTCCTAACTACCGCACCACACCAACGGGAGGACGTTTGAGCTCTCGACAGATTTAATATGCATCGCTCCCCTACACGGCAGGTCTTTAGTGGTATTGGGCTCGAACTCATGACATGCCTGCCATGATCCGATACCTTAACCACTGGGCAACCGCATCCCCCGTGCCTTTTATGGCACGCGTGCCATTGGTTCATCCCTGGTATAGGGTAAAAAAATATTTTTGGGTAAGGGTATTTTTATGTTATAGGAAAACAAAACAGCTTAGAAAATGAAATAATGCTTGAATTAAAATCTTTACAGCATAATAATTAAGCATCTTACATACTATATAAAAATTATTCTACGCTGAATGCGCAAGCAGAGGTTTTTGAAACAAATTACTCAGTGTTAGTTAAACGTGAGTGCAGCAGAAATTTAAAAAACATACAGCATACATAAACAAAAGATAAGTACAAAAACTTACAAATTTTCCACTCATAGCTCAATCATGAAATCATCTCGGTTTTGCAAAAATTGAAGGTGGGAGGAATCCATGGTAATAAAAGGGAATATTAAAAAAAGAATTAGTAGCTTATAACATTATTTTCTTAAAAAGATAACAGATGATCATAGGTTGAAATTACGTGTTCGATTCAGCACCGGAAAAAAAAGTCATCAGTTTTGGCGTGATGTGGTAATTTAGTTAAGATTTAATTCATGTCTTAAGAATAGTAAGCCATGATTAAATATAAATCATATTTTAATTTACGATTACGTAAAGATCGTTACGAAATTGCTAAAACTAATTTAACTAATGTGTAGAAAAAAAAAGTAAAGGGAAGAGTGCGTGCTCTTGTCACCGTGCGAGTCAGAGAAAGGCCTTATCAAGCAACTCGAGTCTCTTTCGAATAACCCTTTTGGAAAATTTTTCGAGCAGCTGTGAGGGTGAAGGGTTGCTGCAAACAAAACTACACGCTCTGACGTCAGCAGCACGCTATCTTCACATTGGAAAATTGCTCGCTAATTTTTCTGTTTTCGAAAACGAATATTCAATATTGTTTCTTTTATTCCTCTCGCGCTTTTGTTGACGGTTGTAAACACAAATGAAGCGCTATTCTGTTTAAAATGTTATTTCCGATGCGTTTAACGTAGCCGAGGATGCCATCTTTACCGTGATCTTGTTTATGACGTAGGAAGATGAACCCATTGGCTGGAATTTCGAGCAATTCTTTCAGCTCACTAGAAAACAGTTGTTCGAAGCCGTTGCTATGGCGACTGGGCGGAAATTATTCGATAGGGTTGGTTGAAAGAAAAATTGCTCCAAATACGAATACGTGTGATTTGGCCTCTCCGAGAGGAAAAGCCTGTTTTTCTGAATGGGGTTCAGATCAGTTAACTTCTCTCTGCTGCAAGCTAGTGCCAGTTTAGAAGAATTTAGGTTTGTTAGAGCCACAGGCGACCTAGGCAAATCGTTCTTAGCGCTCCTTTTCAGTTCAATTCAACTTTTTGCAACCCATTTTTACTAACTATACCGTATGCATAAATAAATTTATTACATCATCACAAAAAACTTTTATATTGCATAAAAGAGAATGAATTTCAAATGAACTAGCTAATTGTAGCATTTAGATTATTGAATAACTGCCTGTGCAAGGTGAGGTAATCCTAAAAAAAAATTAACACTTACACACTAGTAAATACAAAATTATAAAATTGAATTTTCTACTCGCTGAATTATTTTCTGTTGAAGTAGAACATTAGAGATTAGATAAGAAGGGTATTTTGCTTTAAACTATGCTTGTAAGCCAGATAAATCCACTATTGATAGTTTTATCATATATTAATAGATCTTTTCTGAATGATAATTTAAGATATTTCAATGTTCCCCTCAGTGGCAACATAATTATTTGGACAATTAGTTTAAAACTGGTCTTGAAGAGAATGTATGTGCTTTAAGAACATGAATCCTATTTATTTTCTTTTTTATATGACACTTAAATGTTGCTTTTTTAAAAAATATCAGTTGGATGTAGTTCCAGAAAATATTCCAATAAGTGAAACATCAAAATCTTTGAGTAGGGGACTAGTATAGCTTCTGTTATGAAAAATTTCTGGCTGTTTTGTTATAGACAAACCCATGAAAATATCTTTGATGTATTTAATATTAATTAAGTTTTTATGCTTATTTCATAAATATTTTTAATTGATTTATTATAATAATTTTGTTGGAATTGTCATAAGAATCTTCTGAAATTTTTTGTTCTCATAAGTTAAAAGTTATCTTAATTAAAAAAAGTTTTTGTATAAAATACCTTATTAGAATAACTGGAAATACTTTAATTCCAGTTTTAAATTTATAAGAGTTCCATGATTTGATGATGTACCTATTATATGTTTCAGCGATGAGAGTTAATATTTTTTTTATAAACATTATTTTTAAAGAGGATGTTTACATATATTTTTCAGGAGTTAAAAATGGTAAATATTTCATTAATTGCTTTAATGTTTTCAGGTATGAAATTCATCTAAATAATACTATGTCCTTAAAATTTTAAGTTATTTTGCATTAATATAAACATGCAAAGGAAATTTTTTATGCATAGGAAAAGCCCCCTTTTCCTTTTAATAAGGTTAGATTTAAATTTTAATGATTAAATTTGCAAAGTCTGAACAATGTGATTCTTAAACAATTGAAAATTTAGTCCAGCAACAGAAAGGTCTTATAAGGAAGTCTTAAGAAAGACCATTATTTAAAAACAAAACCCAGGAATTCTCATCTTTTTCATTTAACCCTTTATGGGGGTGAAGCTTACTGGGTTAAACTACCTGTTCATAATTATTTTCTTGCATACAAATTAGAGCAGTTTAATAAAAACTAACTTGGAGAGGATCCTTTTATTCGAAATGAGATTTGCAGTTGGCCTTACTATAAAATTAAATGTTTTTGTTAAACTAGCATGATCCTTTTTTGATGCTGTTACAAAGCTTGTATTCATGTGAAAAATACAAACACTCATAAAATATCTGTCAAATCTTAGTGTTCTTGAATAGCTTCAAAATATCCTGTGAAAATCCACAGGAAGCAATTATATTTACAACCTTTTTCTTTGTGATTTCATAGCAAAGCCGTCTGCCTCCTGATATAGTTATTTCTGTTCCGGTTGGGATACTTTCAGCTCTGCGGAAAGTGCTTCTAGCCTTTTGAATGCTTGGGAATATTTGAGAAAATAACATTGAGGGTCGATTACTGTAGAGGGAATGTATATAATGTAACAATGGTGTATAATAAAACAAATAACATGTATCACTGATTAACCCATGCACGCACATCTTCCAGAGAACATATGTGCTATTCTAGTAAAAGTTTTAAGATTTTCATTTTCTTTAGCTTCCTAAAGAAAGATCTTATTTTCAACATGTGCATGATCTTTCTCTGTTACGTACCATATATTAATTTTATAATTTAATTTTTTTATTGCAAGGTACTATATAATTTATTGATTTATGCTATATTTCTTTATTTTCTATTTTTTATTATATTGGTTTATTAAAATTACATATTAATTGAATTGTGTCATGCTATCAATTCATATTACTGATATTTACAGTTTATGTGGTTATTGCCAGGTTGAACAGTATAATAAATTATATTTACAATTATTACTGCTGCATGAAAATAATCTTAGGTCATTTAACAAAGTTTTGTTAATGATTTTGTAACAAACATTTTTTACTGCATTCCTGTTACATGAAGCAATTAAATAATATTTTGATATGAAAGTTTTATGTAGGATTTAGTTGTTAAAAATATGTAATCGTTATTTATGTAGATTTAAGCAATAATGTTTTTCAAAATATTTTGACTGCGATTCCTAGATGTGCAAGGGATCTCGTCTTTGAATGTCATTGAAGCTATGACCTACTTTCCAAGACAACAAACATTAAAAAAAATTTTGAATGCATATAACTAGTTCACAGGATTGCAATAGGGGATTTCAAGCATTATTTTATTTAAATTTACAGTAATAAAAATGTACCCCTTAATGAGTTAAACCAGAGTGAAAAAAATCAGGGCAAGGCAAACTCATGTATTTTTTTAACACAAAGAAGGTGGTTGGGTTTTTTCTGTAGATAGGTGCAAAGTATTGTTGCGTTTTCGCGGG
>BMAU01014873.1:0-11453 GCA_019973935.1 Trichonephila clavipes
AAAATTCATATCCTGAATAGCATGTTTTTATTCTTATAAAAAACAGAACACTGTACATGCAATATGCAAACAGAAACAAAGAAAAGCTTTTCATAAATGTACAAACATAAAACTATCTTTGACAAATTATGAAGAATTAGATATAAAAATGAGAACAAAAAGTAAGGGAGGAGGGAAATGTTATTCATTCACTAAACAAAAAGAACAGCTTCAAGATACCAGAGATGAATGCAATAAAGAGAATGCAAACATGTTAAATACATTATCATTCTCATCTGAAATAAAATGACTAAGGATACTTGAGAAAAAATATATATTGTTATTAGTCAGCAGAGTTACGTATTTAAGAGAACTACCACAAGTGATATCTTTAAAAAATTCATGTTACATTCTTTGCTGAATTTCTTTATATTTCAAGCAGATTAAAATTTTTTTGCATATCTTAACTGAGACTAAATGAAGCAATAAAGATTTACAATAAATACCATAGATGGTACAAATATCTGTACAGATAAAATATCTAACTAATTACAAGATTTGTTTTTCAGTTTTAGTCCTCATAGTTTTAAAACACACAAAACTTATTACTACAACACTACACATAGTAAAATAGTAGAGAAATATATAAATGCTTATAAAACTTTAAAAATAATTTGTCAGGTTTTGCAGATAATTTGTAATCTAAAGAGCACTTTAAAGAGAAGAATTACAAGCATGAACTTTACATAATCAATACTTACATAAAAGATATTTAATTTTCATCCATATTTTAGCTCGGCATACTTTTCTATTACAATCTTCACCATGAGAAACAGCCATTATAAAAAATATCAAAACAGCACTAATAAATGGAATAAATATATGAAAAAAGTCTTATTCTTCAGATATAAAAGTCTTTAAAAATTTTCATTTAAGTCCAAGAACATTTCCAACACAATCCTGAAAAACAGAGTGAGGACCCATCATTAAAGAAGAGAGTGCTGACTTTCCATGCATCATTGAATTTGATGTTGTTAACCTCTTCAGAAATATGAGAACCTGCACATTTATACCATTAATTGTTGTTATTGTTTTTGCTTATTAATCATAGATGCTAAGCATTTGGCTCGACATAGAACATATAAAATGTTTCCATAATAGAAAAATAAGTATATATTCATAAAAAAATTTCTTCTCTAAATTTTTGTTACTAACAAAAATAAACAATTTAGAAAACATTTTAGTATTGCTATAACAAATCTTAATTTAAGCAAATAATTCAATTACAGAAAGTGATATAAAATTATATCTCAATTCATTTAACCAGAGTCTGATCATCCAGCAAATCCATATGAAAGATGTTGGATGTTTCCTTCACAATTATATAAAGACTTTTTGCACTTGTAACTCTTACTCAGATAGGATTTATGTTTAATGTAAAGAACGTTTCTTCAAAAACAAGTGGCAAAAGGTATTGCTAACAAAAATCTCTTAAAAGTTCATTAAACAGCTCCAAAGGGAGACAAAATTTCTCAAACTGCTTTTCAAATTGCCTAGGATCTGCATATATAACACTAATGTGGAACTATGTTTTGCCAGAAGAATCTTACTCCCTGTCAGACATGTCAATTAAAGAATTATGTCACATTCTAAAAAATAGCCAAAGCTTATAACATACACACAATAACTGTCACTAAAATTACTTTTTATTCCTTACTGAAACGTTTGCCTATTGACTTACTATAGTTCCAGTTCATACTTACCTTACTGGTTTAATCTGTATATTTGTAAAAATTTATATTACAGAGTGGACCATAATTCCCTTTGTTTAATCACTTTACCTTGGAAAAGTCGCCTTTTGCATAAAATGAAAAAAAAAAGTTTTGCAATAAAAATAAATTCTGCTCACACTTAGCACTTTAATCAATTTTTTCACATATTGAGAAATTTTGCAATTTTTCCAATGCAATTTTTTATAATTATTTGGCCTACCAATGTCTTTCCAATCAAGCAATGTAAAATTAACTAAAAGAGTAACTGCATGAATAAAATATTGTTAATTACCTTTTTAAGTTCAAGACCACAGCCCAGTTCCATTACCTGAACAAAACGAAAATGAATCAAATTAAAAAATTAAGCTATTACTAAAACATACATACAATAACAAAACATAAACTACCTCATTTCTACATATTGAGAAAATTACAATTCAATATTACACATAAAAAACAATATTTAAATGAATGCAAATAATAAAAATAATTAACTGCATTTTGACAGGCAGCCAAAAAAAAAAAAAAAAAAACAGACAATAATGATCAAATGGATATATCTTAACATAAAATGTGGTTGAAAATAAAAAAAATCTATATAGATCAAAACTAACCGAAAAGGCCAATTTCATGTAACAATCATTTTGCTTGACGGTGAAATCAATTTAAAAAAGATTTTGCCTTAAGCTACCTTTTCCCCCACAAATGTTGGCATTTGTTTAAAATCATTTATGAGTATACCATAAAAATTTGAGGAAAAGTGCATCAATACATGAAAGGACAAGAAGCAATCACAAATAAAAAAAATTTAAACCAGCAATTTACACCTCTTCCAAATATTCCTGAAAATCATCAACTGACACAGAGGCTTCACAATGACGAGGCAATGTCTTTCGTATCCATTGGAATGTCTTCATTTTCAATATCTTTATATTTTCGTTTTAGCTGTAAACGGGCAAGTGCCTAAAATACAATCACAACAAAAGCTATTATGCAATTAAAATTAAAAACATTAACTAAAAAACTAATGTATAGATGCAAATAAGTACAATGTACCATCTGAAATCAAAATAGTTTTTTGAAACTCAGATATTTCAAAGCAGAAATATTTCAAATATAATGAAAATATAAAAAGATGGATACTAATAGAGTAGAAAACTGGCTCCTAAAAACAAATATTCAAATCATTTTATAAATAACATATCTAAATCATTACTTTTATAAAAAGTATGTTTACCTGTATTCTACCAATTAAACATAATTAGAATAACTTCATTGTTATCATTTAATTCAAGATCAAGTTCTGGCTCAAAGTTTAAAACTCTATGCGACTTTTTGAAGTTAAAAAAGACTATAAAGATTATGAATTCTGTTAATGCATCGTATTTGTAAGGTTTTAGATCATGATCATTATATATAATTTGATGAACAAGTGTTAACATGCATTTTTTTGTAATCAATTAATATTTTATTAATCGACAAGAAATTTACAAAGGGTTTACTGATTATGTTAAGAGATAGATTACTATATTAAATTAAACTCAGTGACACAACAGCCCACAATCACACACATGAGGGCTAAGACCAACTGTACCCATCTCAGCTTACGTGACCTTGGACACTGAGTTGCATGAGCAGATAGATGTTCCAGTCAGGTGGCCAGTCTGGCATGAAGCCCCCCAGTCTTTAATTATCAACATAAATTTTTTAAAAAAAAAACAGTTAAAATTCAAATTATTCTGTAATTTTTTCCCTTCCATACTTGTATTTAATCACAAAAATATCACTCGCTTTAATAAAATTTTAGATGTCACTACAAAGAAATCGCATTTGCATGAATAAAGTAGTAGAGATAATAAAAGACATGTTATTATTACAGATACTTTACAAGTAAATCATCAAGAACCAACAAAGACAATTTCAAATCAGCACACATAGATTTATAACATATGGAATTATTCTTCTTTATAGAAAATAATATTTCATATTAAAGAGTGATAAAAGGTCCAGGCAGATGTACATATTTATTAACAAAATAGATCAATTTTTTTTTGACAGACAACTATCAATAAATGTATTTTACGCAATTTTGAGAACTATCCGTTTTTTACAGCCACAAAAACAGTCATTAAAAAAATGCAGTAAAAAAAAAAAAATTAGTTGAGAATTTATTATCTCCATCCATACAGTAAAGGTCTTTATATGTTTAACTTGCGATATTCACATTTCTTGGATAGTTCTAACTTTCAGAACAAACGATTTTAATCTTGGTTCACATTAAAAATTATTTAGTTTCTCAAACATGAAAAAGATCAAAATATACCAACACAACACAGCTGAAATTTAGAGTACTTATAGTAATATTTTGACATAAATTGGTATTTTGTTTCTTACACTTCACATGTGTAAAACCAAGAGATGGAATTAGCAACACTTTGAGCCTTTTGAAACCGATCATCAAAGGGACAGGAATTTATCAGCATACAGGTAAGAGCTGATGTACCAATTCATTGACATGAAATCAATGCATTGAAAATCAAAATCAATTTGGTATCATTGAAAATCAATGCACTTACAATTTCCTCATTACTTTATCTTTCTGCTTGCAAATAAAAAAGATCTAGCCCATTCTTACCACTGAAGCAAGAGGGAAAAATTTAGAATTTGGCTATTTATTGTACTCAATACATTGCAAAATTTATTATAAAAAGTAGCAATCCGCATTCAAGTATGTGACACATTATACGGTTCTGGCAGTAAAAATCAATTTTAAAGTTACCATTCTTTCAAACTACAGCACAGACTTAAAACTATGACAAGCCTTTTGGCATTGGAACGAAAATCTCCCATATGTGGAAACATAATGTTAGATCTCATTAAACAGACATGAAGGACTTCAAAGAATAAAACGAAATTATTGAAAATTCATGCCTAAGCACTTAACACCAAGGTGTAAAGTAAATACATCTGATTCTGTTTTAAATTCAACCGAATGTAATTTAATATAATCAGAGTTAAAATATTCAAAAAGAGCTTAAAAGCCCTGTTACTAAAAAGGTTGATTAGTATTTCAGAATATAACTATATATGTCAAAAATCACACCTACATCACAATTAGTTCCACTCGAGAGGAAGATTAACATTATAAACCCTTTATTTAGATCATATTTCCCAAACTTTGTCCTTACAGACCCCTTGTCATGTTTCAGGTTTGAGGTAGACCCCCCGTTTACTTAATATTGAATTTCTGCAAATTTGTCATACAAAACTCATGTTAACTTTAAGCGTTTATTAAATGAATTAAAAGCACAATTAATTTAATTTAAATCAAATAATTAAACTAAAATTTAAAATCAATTTGTTACAAAAAATAACTAAGTAAAAAATAAATGCTTTTAATGGGCTGTAATAAATTTTTTTTAAAATTTGGCTTCAATTTAGTCAGGTTCAGTCTTAAATCTCCTCGGTTAGTAATGTCCAGTCTATTTCTTTCGTTTGTTAGGAGATAGGCAACTGTGCTGAAACCTCCTTCCAGTAGATATAAGGATGGAAGAGCAGTTAAAATTTTTCTAGCGATATTATATAATATGAGATAAGTAAGAGGTATATCTTTTTGAAACCAGAATTTCTGATATACATTTTTAAACTTTACCTTAAGTTCTTCGTTTGTACTTATTTCAATCAGTTCCTCTTGTAATACGACATACGTCTGTTCAATGCCCCCATATGGATTGATTATCCACTGTGTCATATATTTTATATATATATACATATTATATATATCGGTGGCGAACACAAGGGGGGTCCGGACCCCCACCAAAACCCTTGAATTTTTCCCCGATTGATTATAATTCCAAGTATATAGTACGTAAAATTTAATTAATTACTTATTAATGATTAATTTTATTAATTAATGCTAATTATTTATTCAAGAATTAGTTTTTTTTACTGTGTTTTGTTCCCGAAAATTGACAAAATCAAAAGAAGCATGATACAAGAATGGTGAACTTTCGACCCTGGACCCCCCCTCCCCTTGAAAAATTCCTGTGTGCGCTACTGATTATATATATATATAGTCAAAATATCTTTATACCTAATTTCAAAATCAGAAGAGAGGGCAATAAAATGTTGAATATAGGTTAAAATGTCATCTTCTCTCTTGGGGGTTTGTCTGAAACAAATTGGGAAAACTCACGTTATCCAGTATTTTGCTTCATTGGCTTAATTCTGGCAAGAAACGCTAAAATAATGGACTTTGTTTTTTATTAAATTTAGCTATACCTTTTGCTTTGTAACTGCAGGTTAACATCATTAAATTTACTAACCAAATCTGTTAAGTAAGCAATACCTGTTTTCCTCTTAATTGAATTTCTTAAAATTGTATCTTTAGAATCCAAAAACTCTAAAACAGTCTCAAAAGTGTAAAAAAACTTGTCAAACACAAGCCTTTCGACAGCCATTGGACTTCAGCATGTGAAGGAGTAATTGATGAAAATGCTCGTCATTTTCTTCACATAATTGCACGAATCCCAGCGGTATGGTGGCTATGACCCTCGGCTTGTAAACCGAGTGGGTTCTGGTTCGAATCGAGTAAGACTTGGTTGTATATTCTTCGGGAAAGAAGTCGGTCTTTCACCTGAAATCGATTCCCGTCTCGAAAGGAAAATAAGCGCACCTCTTCTTGTTATATGCTGGGATTCAACTTTGTAATAAAATCTGTATTCTTCTCTGTTTGTGTTATATGTTTCTGTTAATCTTTCTAACGTCTTTCATATGTATCCCAGTAATAAACACACGACAACAACAATTGCACGAATAAACGTGTATTTAATGCCTTGCTTCCAATTCGGTTTATCGTATTTATGACAAATTGAAGAAGCTCATATAATCTGCCATTCAGACTTTCAGCAAGTAAATGCTGTCGATAGATGAAGCAGTGTATAACTAACACTCCCGATAATTTTGTTTTAAACGGCCTATAAATCCACGATAGCGCCCGACCATGGCAGATGCTCCATCTGTTGCTACTGATATTATATTTGATAAGGGTATTGAATTTTCTATCAAATATTCCTTCAAAAGGTTAAATATGGGTTCGCATTTAGTGTTGGTTGTCAAAGCTCTTGCAAAGAGCATTTCTTCGTGGTGCTCCTGATCCATAATAAAACAAGCATAATGATTCATTTCAGGTAAAGTTGACTTCAGCTGAGAGAGTCCTTGCAAATATAATTACACAAAAAACTTTCAATATCTTGAGCTCTTTTCATCAATAAGTCTTTAAACTGTGTTGTTGCTTAAGGGAGTGCTTTTAATTATATTGGATGCTGATTTAAGTATAACAGTTTTCAAAACCTCTTCAACGGCTGGCAAAATCAACTCTTCTCAAATTAGATGAGATTTTCCGGATTTTGCTATAAGTAACGAAATATTATAAGACACCAAACCATTATCACATCTCTTTGTGAAGTCGAAACAAACATTCTCTCATCGATGGTCCCTTTCTGAAGTTTTCTTTGAGTATTTGAAGAACAGTAGAACTTCATTTATCGAATCAATTGGGACCGGACACCGTTCGGATAACCGAAAAACGAATGCGATCATGCGGTATCTGAAACCGGACTTTATACGAATGACGAAGAAAATCATCACATGCGGGAAACGATGCTTGAAGAAAAAGCAAAATAGGAGCAAAATGTATGTCGCAATTTAGGTTTATTGGGAAAACAATCACTTATTTTCGCTACATTATTTTACACTCGTTTTGCTGCAAGATTTCTGATTTTCTTGAGTAGCAATAGTTGAATAGGACAGCACTCTGATTGTTGTTTGTACCACTCATAGCTGTCTCTAACGCAGAAAATGTGTCGGCATTTGATGAACCCTAGCTATCGTTGTTTTGCCCTTGTCTTTCATCCGTTCATCGTCGACAGAGTCAGATTCTCGCAAGGAGTCACATCTCGTCATCATTTGGCATTTGAAATCCACATTCTTCTGCATCACATGCCATCAAGGTCTCTACAATGGCTTATCGCATTCTTGAAATCCTGGGATTAATCGCTGGGACAAAGTCTGTAATCTCCTCCCCCTGTGGTCATGTCATTGAAGTCTTTTTTGCCTTCTAAATCTACACAGCTTATTCAAATCACACAACTAAAATTCCCTGAAATATCCCTGTCCTTGAGTTTCACCGTCCCTTTTGCCCTCACCCGAAACAATTGCCGACCCTTGCACCGTTCAAAATGTATTCATGCCACAGTACATGCAGGCAAAAAGAAAGAAGAGAAAAGAAACCGATTCTGGATAATAAACGTTCGAATAAACGATGCTCTACGTACTAAACTGACTCAATAAAACCAAACTTCAAATAATCAGCTCTGTACTGTCTACATTTCTTTTAAGATTCGGCCATGTTTAGAATTAGTTACCTGTTTAACAACAGTTATTTAAATTAGACATGGCAAAATATATATATATATTCTGGTTGTATCACTTTATTTTACATTTAAACGTACTAACAGGGCCGACTCGAGAGTTTCGTCACTTGGCACAAAATGCATAATGCCACACCTCCTCTCAAATTAAAAAAATATTAAAAAGATAAATTGTTCACACAAACACATAATACACACCATCAAAATTTGAAGAGTTCGGGTGAACAGAAAGGCAGCATGACAATATGATATATATATTAATATATTATTTAATATATATATATATTTACAATTTTTAAAGAGTTTGATGAGATTTTTCAAAATTCTATTGTAAATTTAAAAACAAAGAATAAGCCCATACTTTTAACTTTCATTGAAACACTGTATTTACGTAAACACAATATATTTACATAAATGGTAATTATCGCTGTTAATACATTCTAACAAGAGTAAACAGATTTTCAAACAAAAACTATGCCATATGAAAATATAACCCCCATTTATTTTTTTAACAAACCCCACATATAAATCTGTTTACAATTATTGGCTAAAAGATTACCTGGATTTACATAAATTTGAATTTAAAAGAGATGTTTACTTCTACAATTCCACGAAAAAGGAAATACTTTACCGATCTCATTAATATAGCACTAGAAATTAATCGCCATAGTAATCAATCTTAAAAGGAACTAACACAAATAAACAATTCAAAAAAGTAGACTGTGATATTTAAATAATAATAAATGCATTATATTTCTCAGTCCAATAAAGTCATATTTTGCTTCTAAAAACACTCTATTGTCCTTTTGAAATATATTTTTAATACTTAAATCAAATTTATTATAACACGGCAATCAATTAAAAAAATATATTTGAAATAACAAAATAATATTACTAAATTTATCTCTCTCTTTTTTGAGTAAAAGACATTGAAAATAGCACATTAATTACTGATCTAATTCAAAATTTGAATATTCTGAAAGAATTTTAAGAAAAATGCCCTTCGAATACTTTAATCAACGATAACACAATGAATTATAAAAATGAACTAACAAAATGATTACAAAAATTTTCACTTGATGTATAAAAATGTGAAAAAATCTGAAATACATATTTTATATTGATTTCACATTTGATGATTCAGGGGAAAAATTGAGATTTACTATAAGCAACAGACAAAGGAACTGCAATTTTTTAAATACTAAAAAACAGTAATGATGGTCGTGCAGCGTCTCGTTCCAAACATGAAAGTTCTCTTACATGAAAAATTCGTAACAAAATTATTTCAATTGAATCCAAAGAAAAGATTTTACAATCCATACTCTTGATACATATATACAAAATAATTTCTCTGACAATAAGATAGCCCACTTATCTTAATATGGCAAAAATACAGTAGTACCCCTAATAAGGGACTCTTGTGTTTGACATAGTATGTCGCGCCCTAGTGCCTGAAATTTAACCCAACCAACCTAGCCGAAGGACAACCACCACAACAGACATTGCATATTTTTTGTCCTTAATACCAAGAAATGTACTTTAATTAGGGAGTATTAAGCCATCAGGCCTTAAATAAATTTTATATATGTAAGTACCTTAGTCACAAGTATTTTTAAATGTGAAGCAATGCAAAGGAAATGAAAATTCTTGATTGAAAAAGTTTAACTATCGCATGTTTGAAAAATCAATTGAATTCTGTGCTTACAGAAATTTATTGGCCTAGTGGATTGTACAATTTTTGAGAAAGCCTATGTATTGTGTCAGCATAAGGTCCGCATTTTTATTTCTCATGTAAATCCAAAGAAAAGCACCACAACAAGATGCAATCGTTTTTATTATCTGTTTGGGTCTATAAATTGAAGAGTCAAACAGATTGCATTGCTCTTATATGTGTAACATATTTCTTTTCCCTTTCGAAGTAACTTTGATTTATCAGCTCGTCCGTATATTTGATTTATTTAAAGAGAAAATACAAACTTATCTTTGAAATCATAAAAATGTTACTATTAAAAATACAAAATAATTAAAAATAAAAGCAAAATTAGCAGTGGTTATTTCAAGTGAGTAAACTGTAAAAGATGGAATTATGTGCTTATATATATTTCAAAGGCCAATTCCTTTGAAAAATGAGCCTTTGATGGTAGAAATCGCAACCGTGTCTTAAAAATAACCCTCAGAAGTAAAAAGTAAAAAAAAAGAAAGTTGCAAAAAAGTATAAAACACGTAAACCAGAAATATTTCAATGTCCATGTAAATACAAAAAAAAAAAAAAAAATCTTGGAAGATGCTGTCATAGACCCTATTACCACTATGGACCCCCAATTTAAATTTTCTGGCGTAGACTTGAAGTCGTCGCCGACCCCCTGGGGGTCCATATAGACCACTTTGGGAATCATCAATTTAGATCAAATTATACATACATAATTTTTATACCGTAAATGAGACACAACTGTATAATTAATTTTATACAAAAAGCGTCCCACGTACCGTTCGTTCGGCGGACCACGGAAAAGAGCTCAAGGCCTGGCACCTGCCCCAGCAGTAGCCCCCCGTCAGAGGGACCTCGAGCCCTGCGGTGAAGGGTACTCTTACGCCACATTCCTCCGAATGTGCCTCTTATAAACATATAAGTTCTACAGTATAAATAACTATTTGCAAAAAGTTTTGTATGATACAAAAATATATAAAAAGTAACTCACTTGTTCATCAAACTTCTCAGCATCTTCGACAAAAATGTTTATTAGCTTCCATAGTTGCTACTCTTATTACAACAGAGAGCTAGGAATCTTGACAAATGTCCTTGACCAGAACCAACATCAATCACATTCTTTATGTCAAAATATTTATACACAACGTCGCATACCTACATAAGTAATTAAAGGCTTCATTTTTTAATTCAAGTATTTATTAATTCCTAATAAATTATCAATTCATAACACAAAAAAATAAAATTTGCCTTTATTAGTGATATAAACTGCCTAGATTGATGTGACTATGCACAGTTAAGAGGTGTTTTATGAAAATTTGGTACTAAATTTTTGAAAAATCAAGTGCTTCTCCACCCTTTCAATCATTAAGTTTTAATTGTAAGATTGAAGTAGTAATAACAATTTCATGAAAATTCGTTTAATACTATAAGTTTAAAAAATGCAATAAAACAAGGAAAATATTTTAGTGTATATGTTACGGCCAAAGCCCAAAATCGGCCAGTTTGCGAATTGGCTGGCCAATTCACGTTTTGGCCAACATCGCTGTAAACTTACTGGCCAAA
>BMAU01014875.1:0-14021 GCA_019973935.1 Trichonephila clavipes
GACCTTGACAATATTTGCCAAAGATTTACTATTTCCGATTTTTTGCTCTTTTCTTTATTCTTCACCCCCCTCCCAAAAAACACCACGTGCACATTCCTACGGGGAAAACAAATCTCTTAAATCAGTGTTTCTCAAACTGTGGGGCGCGCCCCCTTAGAGGGGTATGATATCTCTAAAAGGGGGGCGCGAGCTTATTGAAAAGTCGAAAACAAAAAAAGATTATTTAAAGAAATTATTAATTTACTGGAAGTGAACGAACAAAATACATTCTGGCGTAATAAAAACTGAAATTAGCATTTACACTGATATAATACACTTATAAATGTATCAGTACTACACGCATGTATTTTATAATTAATTTGACAATACTAAGTTAAGAACGCTTAAGTTACCCCATGGACTTGTCATAAATAAAATTATATACAAAAAGTAACACTTATCTTGATAACTTGTACGATTTATAAATAATCCCTTAACTGTCGATTAAAAGTTACACGATTCGCTCCCCAATGCTTCCGTTCTCCCCGTAGGTATACGTATGTGATGTTTTAGAGAGGGGGTGCCTAGAAAAGAAATAAATAATAAAATCTGCTGATATATAAGTAAACTCTTCGCAAACACTGTCATGGTCCTTTTATTACATTCCAAAACCTTCGGAATAATTTTAAAGATAGCAGTGCACTGAGATATCGTACTTTAGAAAGACGTATATATACGCCCGGGACATTTAACGCAATGGTTGGGCAAGACGTATATATGCGCCAGTGGCACTTTAGAGGATAAAGTCGTATTGTACCTTTAGCATAAGAATATAGTGTTATTGAATTCCATGTATTGTTTGTATGGCGGGGCAGAGGGGCGCAATGAAAATTATGATTGAATATTGGGTCACCAATATTAAAAGTTTGAGAAACACTGTCGTAACTTTAAATCGGCAGTTAAGAGATTAATTATAAGCCGTACAAATTATATAGATAAGCGTTAATTTTTGTATATAATTTTATATATGACAATCCCATCACTGTTAATTATTAAACTTATTCTTAACTCAGGATTGTTAAATTAATTATTAAATACAATGTGCAGTTCTGATACATTTATAAGTGTAATAAATCACTGTAAATGTGGATTTTATTTTTTATTATGGTCAGAATATATTTTGTTGTTTACTTTCAGTAAATTAATAATTTTTTAAATAATCTTTTGTTTTTGACTTTTCAATATTCTCGCGTCCCCCCCCTCGTAGAGTCGTCACGCCCCGCAAGGGGGCGCCCCACAGTTTGAGAAACACTGCAGTTTAGTCTTGAGCTGTTGAAAAGTTGCTTAGATCAAGCGATTTCTTGCGAATTCATTACGTATTTTTAGACGCTGATAGTCGTTTCTGAGTGTTGTAGAAGGTGCGAAAACATTCTGGGAGTTACTTTGCAAATTTTAATGTCTTGAAATCTTCGAGCCCCGATTTACGTAATAATATCTTACCATTTCTTTTTTTTTCCGACAGAATTTCAATATTTTTGTAATTACACATATTAATTTAAGGCAAAATGGGAAGGATAAATAAAGTAAATCGGGGGAAGTTGCCACATTTAAGGATTCTTCGATTAGTACATTGGAAATTGAAATGGCAAGACCATGAAAAAAATACACTAATATTTCAATATTTAATTGGTTATGTATATGTTACCGGCAAAGTATGAAATCCGGCATTCTATAGAATGCCTAAAACTAGCCGACAATGCATGAAATAATTCATATTTCACACATTTCCTAGGTATTATATAGAATGCCTAATGAGAAACCGGTAAAGTTTGAAATACATCTCCAATTCGTTTCAAATATTACGTGGCAAGACACAAGACTTTAAACCCGTGCCTCAGGCTCTGAATCTGTCCTTTGCACTTTGTTCGAGAGTATCAAAATACTCAATTTTACTTAAATTTGTTGAACAAAAAATTGATTTTTTTCCTGTGCTGCACACTGGCGTAACCAGCCCTGAGTAATCCCCGTATCGAAAATTCGTTGGGGGGCCCTTTTTTGGAAAATAAATAAAAGTGATCGCATTAATAAAACTTGTTCGAAAGTGTCAAAATAAATATACATAGACATATGTATTGGGAAAAACTTTATAACATAAGAACTATCTTATTGTCAGTTGTTCAATCGGTGATTTTCTCGATTTTTTTTCCGGCAAACTAATTTATAATACACTGGCCTCAAAAAGTTAAGGTACAACAACATGTTTTTCGAAGCTCACCATAAAAAAAATGGCAGTAACAATAAAATGCATAGTTTACATGAATGATAATAACGAACTTTAAAAACATTAATGCAAAAACGATTGCTACCACTTTTATTTTATAGAAAAGAACGTATATTTATGAGTGAGAGAAAAATATGCAAATATCAAGCTTTTGTACTTTTGTGTGTAAGTTGTGTTGATTTTCAACAGTTGTTGGCAGTTTCGGTGACAATAGTCAATAGAGTTTAGAAAATGTCTCAGAGACGTCGTTTACCCAATTCGTTAAGGTGGCGGGCAGTTGGATGGATGGAAATGGGATTGTCGCAGGCTGATGCTGCTAGACGTCTCAATGTGTCTCGTAGTGTTGTTCAGCGACTTTGGGATCAATACCAATCCGAAGATTCTGTGTCCAGAAGACCTGTTCCAGGCCGACCACGAGCTACAACACCTGCAGAAGACCGTTTTCTAGCTCTTTCGGCACGAAGAAGAAGAACCACTACTGTGCCGCAGCTCGTTGCAGACCACTTTCAAGCATCAGGAAGAAGAATCTCCGCTACTACGGTGCGAAATCGTCTTCACAATGCAGGTCTGTATGCAAGAAGACCAGTTGTGTGCGTTCCCCTGAACGGACGACAGCGAAGGAACCGCTTATGCTGGGCAAGAGAACATGTTTCTTGGACGCAGCAACAATGGGCTTCTGTGCTGTTCACAGACGAGTCCAGATTTACAATGGACAGTGATTCAGGGCGTCTACTGATCTGGAGGGAATAGCGCACTAGATACCATCAATCCAACACTGTTGAAAGACACAGTTATAGAGGTGGTGGAATCCTGGTTTGGGCAGGGATCTCGCTCGGTGGCCACACTGACCTGCATGTGTTCCATGGAGGAACCGTAACTGGTCTTAGATATCGGGATGAGATCCTTGATCCATATGTCCGCCCATATGCTGCTGCTATTGGTAACGACTTCATTCTGATGGATGATAATGCACGACCTCACCGAGCTCGGATTGTTGAGGAGTATCTGGAGGATCACGGTTTGGAAAGAATGGAATGACCAGCTCGATCTCCAGACCTGAATCCGATAGAACATCTTTGGGACTATCTTGGCAGAGAGGTTGCTGCTTTAAATCCTCCTCCAAGGTCGTTACATGAGCTGAAACAAGGCTTACTCTGTGTCTGGTATTCGCTTCCTATTCCGGTGTCCGACAACTTAATAAACAGCATGGGAAATCGATGCCGCCAATGCATTCAAGTTAGGGGTGGACACATTCCTTATTAGAACCCATTTTTGTATTGTTTTTATGCCATTTTACCACATAGCACTGTGATGTGCTGTTTTCTCCAAGAATGGACTTTTCCGCAGAGATTGCTTTTTTTGTTATAAATCGTTTTTGCAATACACTTATACAAATTTCTATGACGCATTCAATAAAAAACTATTTAATGCACATATCCTCCAAATTTTTTGTTTCTACATTCATTCATTTGCAAATTAGACACAAAAACCCGGTTGTACCTTAACTTTTTGAGGCCAATGTAATATCTACAGCAGTTATTAGTTTTTAGTTTATTTTAGTTTTTCAATTTCATTTGTTTCTATTGGCAGTACTGTTTAGCTAAGAAAACCTTTTAGCTGTTGCAGTTATGACAGAGAGGGTAAAAAGTAGTAGGCATACGAACATTCGGAAAACTGTAGGTGAGGCTATTGAAATTAATTAGCAATAGTTCTGTGAGCTCATTGATATAATGATTTGCTCAATTTCTGATCTTAAACAGCTTTTTGAAGCAATTATTGTTCCTAGGTTTTGTTTGTTAAATATTTATCATATTCAGTAGCTAAGTTTTGCAGCCTTTTTTTTTAACATTTTAGTTTGAAAATAAATGTTTATCCGGTTGTATGATTTCGGAAATATTGCTAGGATCAATGAAACTGTAATCTTTGTCGGGTTTGAGATATTAACACATCTAAACAGCGATAATACACATTCACATTTTCCAAAACAATTCCAGATTTGAAATTCTTTCATCTTCTGATCTTATCTAGAGGAGCGCTAGACGCCGAGCAGTTCTAGCGCATGTGTCTGAGCTTCCAGACTTTTTGAGATTTTAGACACAGAGAGCACGTGAAGTCCTTTGTAACCCTTATTAGGGCTTTTATGGTCAAGGGGGTTGCCTCTAGTAGTGTAATGATGTCTGATTCAGAATCCGATATGGATTTGAATTCAGAAAAATCCGGATATACGTATAAATCACGCTCGTCACGTTCTGGGATTTCAAAATCTGCGATGCCTGTCTCAGATTGCCAGAAATTGAAAAAGACTACGGGGAGAATTCAAGCGGCCAATCAAGCTATCAACTTTTTTGAAAACCAAATCCACAACCCAACTCCAGGAGACCCTACTGATGTCTACATTTCATAGCTAGCTCAAAGACGACAAGAAAGAGAAAATTTGGTAAGAATCTTCAAATTTTACAGCCATGCACCGACCTCGACTGCCTCGATCATTCGTCACCAGCCCAGGCAGAATCTGACGAAATTAATTTAATGAAAAATTTTCAAATCGTGGATTTAAAAAAACGTAAAAATAATAGTAAAATGACTAAAGCCCCAAAGTGTAAAGAATGCAAGGATAATCGGGATGATTTTGTCTTTCCTAAAAAAACGTAAGACCTAACTCGCCCATTAAAATCTCTTAACCTGTAATAATTCAAAACAACTTCGATAATTTAGAACAAGATGTCGAGCTTTCGTTCAATCACGAAAATGCAATTGTTGTTCCAAAACCCAAGCTCCCCTCCCACATCATGCTAAAATTACATTACAGGAAACAACTTAAAATAATTAATGCTAATTACCCAGGAATAACTTCAGGAGATTTCATCAGATTATTTACTAATACGGACGAAGAACATAGAAGTGTTATGCATTTCTTGGAAGAAAATAAAGTTTGAATTTTACGTTATCCCACACCCAAAGAAATTAAACCAGTCAAAGTTGTTATTAAAGGACACTTCCCAGCTGTACTAAATCTTCAGATATTCAAGCTGATTTAGAAAACCTTGGTTACTCTGTCACCAATTGTAACCAGTTAATTTCCAAAAGAAATAAAAACCCACTCCCTTTTTTCCTTGTTACACTTCCAAGAAATCAAATTAATTTACCCATTTTTGATCTCACCCACATGGGTACATGCAAACAAGAGTTGAGGGTTACCTCATTCAAGGTGTATCACTCAATATTTTAAATGTAATAATTTTTATCGTACAGCAGCAAATTGTCATCTAAAGCCACGTTGCCTCAAGTGCGGTGAAGAGCACTTAACTAAAGAATGTAAAATCAAAGAAATCCCTTCAGGAAAATCCCTTCTGTATTAATTGCCAGGAGTACAGGCATACCGCCTGCTACACTAAGTATTTCAAATTCCCGAAACCAAAAAAGGAACCCCCATTTTTTATAATAAAGCAAAAAACTTCCACAGTAATAATACCATTGAAGGAATTTCCTTCGCTGATGCTCGCAGAGGCAACTCCCCTAAAAACAATACCCCCGACTCAAGTAATGATTCTAAGGAAGGACAAAGTCAACCCCAGATTATCCCCAATAAGGACAATAATACTAATGATATCCAAAATCTAATAGACCTCTTTAAAATAATTTCTAACCTTGTAAAGCAATTTCCCAAACTAACAGCTCTTAAAGCAATCAATGATTATAAACAGCAAGCTTTTCTTATTTTAGAATCCCTTCCAGAAAATAAATTTTATTAACTTCTAATTATTTCTAAATTTTCTATTTTATTTATTTGATAGACCTTTTGTTTTCATTTATTTGCCTTCATTTCGATAGTTTAAATCTTTCTTTCGAGTCGGGCCAAGGCTATCTTGATTCTCAGGCCGCGACACAGACCCCCCCCCAAAAAAACGAGTAACATTACCAAAGAAGGGGAGGGATGATTTTCCCCGGGAGGAGCTGGTTTAACCATTACTTCACTAGTCTTCCATTAAAGCTTGTGATATATTGCTTTACGTTACCACGTGTGCTTATATATGAAATGTAGTAAACATAACATCAGCGATATCATTTGATATAAAGAAAGGTAGGATATTTATATTATTGTACAACTTTATTCTTGAGTCATTATTGAATTTATTTTTAGTTTTGAAAATAACTCAGTTTAACAAAAATGATGTGCATTTATATACATCGTTAATTATTTGCAAATTAAAGAAATTTTATTCTAGATAAGAAATTAGTGTTTAAAAAAATTTATATATTTTTTAATCTACCAAATCCTTATCTTAAAAGTTTTAAAAGTTTTATTAATAACATATAAACTAAAATTCCAAACATTCTATAATAATGACTCGTTACTGTTATGTACCCAAATGTTCATCGAATAAAATACACAAACTTACATCTTCCCAGCTGTCCATCCTATTTGAATGAGATAACATATTGTGGTCCACATATTTCAGTGAATTGCTAAATATTCTTAATACGGTTAATGTTCTGAAGTAATTTGCTTTATTAATTCTGTTCATCATGTTATGCTTATTTAATCTTAAGAAAAGTATATTGAAATTTGCAATGTAGGAAAAATTTTGCAAGCTGAAAAATAATTGCACGTTAAAAGTATGCTATCTTTGCACTCGAATAAATATGGTACTATTTCACTCAAAAATTTAATTTCAAATCATTCAGGAGAGATATTTAATGTTAAAGTAGATATTAAGAATTTCACACACACACGCACACAAAACGAAGTATTAAACATTTCAAATAAATTAGAGAATATCTCAATAGAAGAGTATAAAGTTTTAATGTGCATTACGGGTAATGCATGCATAATATAAAATCCGGATGCTCCGATTGAAAATGTTATATTTCTCTCAAATACAGAGATCAATTTCGATTCAGAAAATACTGGACAAAACATTTGAGACTTCTGGATAGAAGAGATTTTAAAAATGCCCAGAAATATTGCTATGAAAGACAATTCAAAGCAATATTTCATTTTTTATTTGTTAATATCGAAAACATTCGAATCAAGATTTTTTTAAAGTTGATTGCCAATTATCTTGTTTACAAGCACAACCGAAGCATATTTGGAATTGCATGAGTTGTGAAATGTCTCGCTTTCGTTTTATTCACCTTGTGTAAACTGTAACACACCTGCATTTTCATATTTTTTAAAAAATATTTATTACATTCTCGAATATATGCTTAAATAATTATTCAAAAAAGCGCAATGAAGAAGTTTTAAATGTGGAGGATAATTGAAAAATAAAAAAAATTTAAGGCCATTTAGATCAATGTTGCTTTTTACATTTCACTGTTTAATTTATTTAAATATTCAATTATCGATTAATATATTATTCAATGTGCATGTGTGTGTGTATACTTCCTTACACTTCATTTTTTTTTCTATATAGATTTTATGTGTACATGTCTAATAGTTCACACACATAACTATTACTTCAAGAAAAATTCTATTTATTTACATTATTCGTTTAAATCATTTTCATGAAGATTTTAGCATTTGAAGCATGTTAAATGTAAAATACTATTTTTTTAATTAAAAATTTTTGTTTGATTTTTAAATATGTTTACCTAGGCATAATATTTATTTGTAACGCATAAAAAACAATATAAAAATTGGTTTGAATCACATCATTACAAATCCAAATGATTCAAAATTTGAAAGTAATTACCACACATTGCCTCATTAATGATATATTCTATGAAATCTTTTTTTTTTTTGTTAGATTTATAGGTAAAGTTATGATGAATCTTTACGGCACTTTTCCACGAAGACGCTTAGGCGTCTTTGGGGATTGTAAATTCGCGTATATTTCCAATCAGTTCTAAAAGAAGAAAATGGGATATGCAAATTAAATAAGGTATTTAAGGAGAGCGTTGTTAGTTTTAAGAAAGCGATTGAGCCAGGAGCAGTAGTGACGAGGATAGGAAGATTCGTGTGGATTAAGAATTCAAGTGGATTATTGCTGTTATTATTCAGCGAAGTAGTCTTAGAAAGATTAATCTACCAGGAAAGAACTACACTACAGCCAGGTGATATATTCTAACTTAGTCTATCTGACCACAAGCGTTAATAGATAATAAAGTTAGTTAAACTTTGATGAATGTTAATAATTCAAGCTGCGTGTATTTCTCAGACCTCCTATTCCGGTAAACCTTATTGATACTGCGCGTAGTTATTGGTTAATTTCTTATTTCATAATTCAAGTTAATATTAAAGGTAAATCCTTTTTTGACGTAGACATAAAGCCTACTATTTGTTACTAGATTTTTAACATTTGAACCAAGTGAATAAATATAAGTTATCATTATACAAATGGCGTCTGGTCATTCTTTGCCTCAACTTAATCTTAGTGTCCAGGGTGGAACCCAGGGGGGTTCCCACAGTGGCGTCCAACGTGCAAGTAATCCCTAGTTTAGAGTCGGATCTAATTTTCGAATTATACCCGAGCAGTATTTTTCGGGGGTGGAGAATGTGTCCGATTTTTCCGAGAATATTGATAATAATTTAACATATTACGAGATACCCACACAACTGGCTTATGCCTATTTAAAGGGTCATCTCACAGGTTGGACATATAACGTATTAAAACGGCAACATATAGGCCGCAGGTGAACTTAACGGAAAGAGTTAATCGCACTTTAGTGCAGATGATAGCTTGTTTTGTAGAAGAAAATCACGATAACTGGGACCAATTTCTCCATGAGTTCTCTTTCGCGCTACGCACAGCAGTTAATGAAACGACAGGTAAAACTCCGGCTGAGTTATTCTTAGGTAGAAAAATTATAATACCTTTTCGTAAATTAATAAATGTAACGGATGGTGCTGAATATGTGGGAGGAAATATTGAGAAATTGTTTGATGAGGCGAGGCAGAATATGCGGAAACCACATAAGACATGGGAAAAATACTGTAATCGAAAAAGAAGAGAGGTTAACATCAAAGAAAATGATTTGGTGTTGGTACAAACTCATTTTATTAGTGATGCAAGGAGGAGAGTGGTCGGAAAGTTTATGCCTAAGTTTGAAGGGCCCTACAGAGTGTTGAAAGTTCGAAATAACAATTTGATCATTTGGAAAAGGGGAAGAAGGGTCACAGTAAATATTGACCAAGTGCGGATGTATCATCCAAGACATTCAGACACAAACAGTTTTGATAGTATTAATGAGTCACTATATGAGGGAAAGGGATCTAGTAATTGGTCGAACAGGTCGAACGCGGAAAAATCCAGACGTTCTAGAAAACCCTCGGGTAATGAGAGTAAGAATTGTAAATCGAATAAGGGCACGGTTGGATTAGAGGATCTGAGATTTAAACGTAATAAGCCAGTAATGTCGACTGGGACATCGGAGGAGAGGTACGATAGAAACCAGCCCAAAATATGCAGGAAGCGATCTCTTCAAGAGTCCGAATATAAAGATACTAAAAGAAAAGCGCCTGTGCTGCCACAGGGGCTAAAAAGAGAGGGGTTCCATCATCAATATCTTCTAGAACTCGTAAATATATCAGGAACAGTTCTAATAAACACCCTTTACAGGGACCAGGGACACTTCCAGGTACATCCAATCAACGACAGATGAGGAGGTTCAGTCCACCTAAAGAAGAGACCAGGCGAGGAGCAAGAGTACAGTCTGACAGGGCCCGAGAGAGACCAGGACAACAGTTAGCAAAGGACACAGTGCAGCTGAGAGGAGACCAGTCCGTTCAGGAAAGACAACAACAGTGAGACCTTGCCCGTATTACCTAAGGAGCCCGAAGGACTACCAGAGGAGCAGAAGAGTACTGGGATCGACAGTCTACCGCAGAACTGCCTCAGGAGTAGGAGCCTCACCATGGATTGATTCAATATTAACGTCACACTGTTCAGTTACACGAAGGCTTTTGGCGATGGACCACGTAATTTTGAACCATGGTCAAGTGACGTAGACGACACCTGAGCTGGCACCCCCTCTCCTAACTACCACACCACACCAACGGGAGGACGTTTCAGCTCTCGAAAAAATTTAACGTGCATCGCTGCCCTACACGGAGCCTCACCATGGAAGCCGTAGACGGAGATCCGGCTGATAGAAGCACATAGAAGGCAAAAATAATCAGGTTGTATTGTCCTTTTTCGTTTTCTTACTGACAAGCAGTCAGGTGTTTTTGAATAACCAAGTCAAGATTTTTCTAAATATTTTATGTGTACAAGAGTTGACACTAAGTTGTGTGCATTTTTCAAGTAAGAAAAATGAACTCTAGTATATTAATTTCATTTCCGAAATGTGGAAACAATTGTTTTTGGACATTTGTATGCAATTTTTGACTTGAAGGTTCTGCGGGAAATCCAGCATTGTTTGTTATATATATTGTAAATTGTATGTATATGTATATGTATATTTTTAATTCCCATCTGGTGGCTTGGGACGCGGCGTAGTTAGGCAATGCTAACAATAACACTAACAAGCGCAGCACGCATGGTATGGGTGTTTTAAGGAGCCAGATGTATTAATTGATATATTATAAAATGATGTGTACAATGTGAAAATGAATTTGTGCATACAGTTTATGTTTTTTTTCTTCAGTACATTTAAAGAGTTCTCATTTCAGGGTAGCTGACCCTGATCATTGTATAGAAAACACTGATTTGTCAGTAAATGAAGCAAGAATAAGTATGTTATAGCAGTTAAGTAAAGCACACGGCCAGGTTTTCCCCACTTGTGGTATTTTCCTCGGCCCATCGCCGGAATTGGGTGTGCTGCAGGGAATTCTAAACCTGTAAATGTCTACGTCAAATAATAAGCAATTTAAAACGTAGCTTGTAGTAGTCATTCTTTTCATTACCTTAGCGTAGGAAACTTCTTAAAGTATCAGATAGTTAGATATATTAAATTCTTAAAGACTACGAATTAAGTTTTTTTTAGAGTTTGTTACGTAATTCATTTCAGACCATTTTGGACCTTCGAATAAATCTCGTTTTCTTCTTGGATGGGTTGTGACGAATCTTTACGGCACTTTTCCACTAATACTCTTAGACGTCTTTGGGATTGTAAATTCGCGTATATTTCCAATCAGTTCTAAAAGAAGAAAATGGGACATGCAAATCAAATAAGGTATTTAAGAAGAGCGTTGTAAGTTAGCTTTAAGAAAGCGATTGAGCCAGGAGCAGTAGTGACGAGGTTAGAAAGATTCAAGTGGATTAAGAGATTAGAGTATTGCTGTTATTATTCAGCGAAGTAGCCTAAGAAAGATTAATCTACCTGGAAAGAACTACATTACAGCCATGTGATATATTCTAACTTAGTCTATCTGACTGACCACAAGCGTTAATAGATAATAAAGTTAGTTAAACTTTAATGAATGTTAATAATTCAAGTTGCGTGTATTTTTCGGACCTCTTATTCCGGTAAACCCGTTCGATATTGAGCTTAGTAATTGATTAATTTCATATTTCGTAATTTAATTTAATAGTAAAGGTAAATCTGTTTGACGTAGACATATTGCTAAATATTTGTAATCAGAAGGTTGATATTTGAACTAAGTGAATAAATATAATTTGTTATTCTTAAAATGGCGTCTGGTAATTCTTTGCCTCAATTCAATCTTAGTGTCCAGGGTGGAACCCAGGGGTGTTCTCACAAAGTATTCTTTTCTAATATACATATTTTCTAACGTATAATCTAGAATCTATTTTTGCTGTATAATTACTGTGGTATCTAAAACTGTTTGTGTCCTTCCTATATTTGTATATATTTTTGCACATGAATTTTGCATTTGCATACATTTAATCTTTATTAAGATTCATTGATTAAAGCAAAATGTTTCTAAGTTCACATGTTGTTTTTTTATTAATATGCCTCTTATGCTTTACTTTTCATATTTTCTTTGCAAGTAAATGTTTCTTTTTTAATTTTTTCTGATTGAAAATATTTTATATTGAGTCAATTTTTACTTAGATGTTTCTTATATTCTTATAAGCCTTTTACGAGTGATATTTCCCCCTTTCTCCTGGAAAATATTTGACATCCTTCTAACGTATTAATACATAACTTTCATCTGAAAATATTCTAAATGAGAATTATAAAAAATAATCAATATAAATGTGAAAATATTAGTCTACGACCTGAAAAAAAATAAATGTCGTAAACTTTATATTCCTCACAGCCTCTGGAAGTAGCAATGCATTCACTCCTTTCGTAACATCATCAAAACGCTGCCACGGCCTGGTCCTTCAAGATGGCCTTGGTCTGGCATGGATTATTAGTACAACAGCTTTCTCAAACAATAGCAACCCTTGAATTGCAAGTCGCCGATGCCAAGTCCACCTGGTTGCATCCCATTGGTTCCCGTCTTCTGGAGCCACACCTCCTCTCACCGAACCAAGAATGCAATACCAAGCTCAGTCACAGCCAGATATGGAGTGGAGGAGTCTGACAACAGGGGTGGCTTTAAGGCCGGACAAACCCGACACCTGCCCGGGGCGGTAGATTTTAAGGGCGGCATTTGAATCGAATTTAGAAAATATTTTTTTCTGTTACGAAAAATTTGATATATTTTCTGAAATACTATCAGGGGGGAATTTTATATTTCTTTTAACGTATCATATTTCTTTTCTTTTTTTTTTTTGTAATCGCGTTATGTTTAACCTCAGTTTTCTTTTATATTAAAACTTGAAAGGTTCGAGGCGGGAGTATATGTTAAATTATGAACTTTGATGTTTATTCATCTTTCAGTAGTAACTTTCTCCCCATCCCTGGGTAGGGTCACAGTGGACATTCCTTTCACCCATACGATGTCCGGTATCATCTATCCAAAAGAGGACAGGAGTAATAAGAATTTTCGGTAGATAGAGCGCTACAGGATATGATTTATTTTAGTCTTGAGTGTAGTTACCATGAGTTAAAATATAAGCTTATGATCTCCACCATCAGTAGATTCTTTTTCGAAGAAATTGGTCTGCTGGAATGGGCGATTCCATCTCTTACATTTTGCTCGTTTGAAATAATAACAAGTAATAATGTCCTAAATTCTGAATTATTTTGTGTTTTTGAAAACAAATATAATATAATATGTACATATAATTGTGTTAAGCTGACTTTTTGTTTGCAAGAATTATTCAAGTTTTATAGGTGTGTATGTATGTGAACAATTTATATTTTTTAATAATTTTGTCTTTGGGGAGATTAGCGGCATTTTCCATTTTTGTCCGGGGCGGCAAAATTTCTAGAGCCGGCCCAGCTGACAAGACTCCAGACGCCAGTTAAGTCTAAACGGTCATCTTTTGATCTCATCAAAAAAGCGTTTTCTGGTCTTTTGTTTCTGAAAGCATGACATTACACCCCATTCATTTGAACAATCTCCGGGCTCTTCTAGTAAACAGCTGAGTAAATTTTGACTTCTTATTAGTGCCAGTTTGCACAGACGATTATTCAACAGAGCATTAGCTTTTCATAGGTCATTTCTGTTCATGCTGTAGGTCAAGGGTGCCCAACCCAAAGGACCTTGCGGGCCACTCCGGAAAAAAATAATCTAGCGGGCCGCACATAAAAATATGTACCTTTATATCAGATTTGGAAACAAAAAAACATTTATTGAGTGAAAATTTAAAACAGAATGAATTATTATTGTTTCCATTATTTTTCATGTATACAGACATAGACACTACAATAATGTTTATATAATATAATAATGCAATGATCAAATACAGTGGTGGCAAAAAGTCCTGAACACACTCATTTTTTAGCGTAATTTTTATGT
>BMAU01014876.1:0-114398 GCA_019973935.1 Trichonephila clavipes
ATATGGGGCTGGTTGTTCCCTTTTTTGTTTTCCCATATATTATATCGGATGGTATTTTGGCCAGGTTTGGTTTTATTTGCTTTGTTAGTTCTTTTTATTACAATAAAACCATATTTCCCTTCAATTGTTTTCACCAGTGTAGCTTTTCATCAACATTTAAAAATTAAGGAAATTGTTGGAAAGTATTCTTACCATGACCATATAAGGAACCAATTATTCTTGAAATTTTTATTTATTTATTTTTTCAATTAAGATGTGAATTTGAAGTCATCAAATTTTTTTTATAGTTGCGCATAATACAACGGAAGGGAATTTTTACCATCAGCATATATTTTTATTTAAAAATTTATTGAATCAGTTGCTTATTTCAAGAAAGATTTGAAGCACTTAACTAAGAAAATATTATGTAATTCTTTCGAAATTTAAATTATTGTGTCGTATTATAAGTATGCCCTAATACCCTTAAAACTAATGATTTATGATGTAAAACAGTTCATTTTAATGTAGTTATAGAAATAATTACTGGATAAAGTTTCGATTACCTATTTTAAATAGTCTGTAAATGGCCCATGAAATACTGTCAGGCTTTAATTTACTTTAGCAAATTAAAATGCTTTTTTTATGAACACGTAGTTTTAAGAAAAGAATTTCCAACACATAGAGATTATTGACACCAATGGAAGAATTATGCAGAATATATTTCTTTATGTTTGAATAAAAAAAATTGTAAGGAAAAGTTATGAACTTTCTTAAGATCCGCATTCTTATCATTGTATTATAGTTTTCATTCATGTTTTCAACTTAAATATAATTCTTGGGTATCAAACAATGAAGTGTTATAAAATGATAACCGCAAAGCAACAACGAAAGCTGAATATGCATATTTACTCTTAAGACCACATCTCTAAAGAAAGTGAAAAAAATGTTTACTCGTTAAATATCTGTAGCATGACAATTTAAAACCACCGGAATAATATTTCGTAATTGTTAGAAAAGAAATTTTATTTGCGAAGGCATTTTTGGCATTTCACCATTTAGTTGAAAAAAACATCAAACATCAAATAAAATTACCAATATTCCATCCATTAAATTTTTATCATGTTTTTCATCATTAAAGCATTTAAATTTCATAATAAATTATATTTTAACAATAAAATACTTTCAATTAGATTTTCTTCAAAATCGAAAGAAGGAGAAATTTATATCTTGTATGTCACAGGATCACATGATAGAGTGAAGATTCTTAGTAGTAGTTAATACATGCATCTGTGATCGTGGTAGACATACACTCGTGGCCACCATATCATGAGCTCGAACCCTTATGCCACTGAATACCCATCGCGTAGTGCAGGGCTTTCAAACTCGCGGCCTACTACGAGCATTTTTGCGGCCCGTCTAATACTTATATCCTCACACAATAAAGGATAATAAAATAAAATAAAATTCTCCCGAAATTAAAAAGATAGCAGTAGAAAAGAGATGTCAAGTGTCAGGATAAGAACATTTAATTATTTTTTTGTTCTTTTATTTCTGTTTATTATAATGTATTATTCGAATAATAAAATGTATTTTATTAACGATTGAGAATTTCACCAAGATAAATAAATAAATAAACAAACAAACAAACAAAATATGTATAGAGATCGTGAGCTAATAGTAGGAATTGAAAAAGACGTAAGTTGGCGTCGAAAATTGATTTTCAGCCAAACTGGCCAAACCCGGTCTTTATTGTTACGAAAATGCAGACGATTCATGCTTTTTAGCGTTTTTAATTAATATCTTTTCAAATAATCTTTATATATGTAATTCTTCTGTGCGTGTGTATGTAACTGAACTTCTCCTAAACGGCTGGACCGATTTTGATGAAAGTTTTTGTCTGTTCCAGTGGACTCGAGAATGGTTTAGATTTATAATTCGGTTTAAAAATGTTTATTTAATTAATTTTTTATTTATAAATTGTTGATCTTGGAATGTTTTACATTGGATCCGGCAGACTGTGCTACGATCGCAGTATCGAATATTCAAAAATCTTTTATTTTGAATTTAAGATGTGTGTACAGGACAACGTCTGTCGGGTGTGCTCTAGTATATATATATATATAAATCTTCTGTGCGTGTGTATGTGACTAAACTCTCCTCCTAAATGGCTGGACCGATTTCGATGAAATTTTTTGTGTGAGTTCAAGGGCTGTCGAGAATGGTTTAGATTCACAATTCGGTCCAATATCGCTATTAGTTAAAACGATATTAATTAGAAACATTAAAAATATTCAGCTCAATATTCACCTGCATTGTTGTAACAACGTTATTGTTATAAAAATGACGTAAGTTGGCGTCGAAAATGGATTTTCAGCCAAAATGGCCAAACCAAGTCTTTATTGTTACAAAAATGTAGAGGAATCATGCTTTTTAGTGTTTTCAATTAATATATTTTCAAATAATGTTTATGTATGTAATTCTTCTGTGCGTGTGTATGTGAATGATTCCTCCTAAGCGGCTGGACCGATTTTGATGACATTTTTTTTGTGGGGTTTCAAGTGGGTTCGAGAATGATTTAGATCCACAATTCTGTCCAATATTGCAATTAGTTAAAAAGATATTAATTAAAAACCTTAAAACGCATAATTGTTTTACCCCTGTGTGCTGTTTATTCTGCTAATGCGCGGCAAGGAAAAAAAAGAAAGATGAGGGGAGAATTTTTCAATATTTTCTCCGTTTTTAAAATTGCCATCTAATTTTTCTATCAAAATCAGACAAAAAATATTTACAGTATCGGAAAGATTATTCATTTCGCCACGATACGGCATATATCTTTATATATGTAATTTTGTGCGTGTGTATGTGACTGAACTCCTCCTAAACGGCTGGACCGATTTGGATGATATTTTTTATGTGAGTTCAAGTGGATTCGAGAATGATTTGGGTTCACAATTCGGTCTGATATCGCAATTAGTTAATAATGCACGTAAGGGCGCGCGATTGTTCATAAAAAAATCGTGGACAATATTCTTGAGGCCACTATTTTGAGCGGCAAACTTCAAGGTGAAGTTGTTCTACCACAGATCCCAATGGCTCTTTCAGACTCACCTACCCATTCAAATGTTTGCATTTCCAATTCGCTTGGTATTTGCTATGACCATTAATAAGTGACAAGATCAGATAATGACAATTTGGGACTTAGATTTAGAAAACCTTTGCTTTTCGCACGGCCAATTATATGTCGCATGTCCGAGGTTTGGCAAACCATCGCGTTTGTTTGTTTATACCCCTCAAGGATTAACCAAAAACATTGAACATTCAATGGCATTACGATAAATTTATATTGTGCATTAAAAAATATACCTGTTATGAAAATAGCTTGAGAGTTTGATCTTTTTTACCCTTTAATCAAAACAAGTTTAAGTTTCTATTCAGAATAGGTTCTATGTTCAACTTAGTTCATAGTAAATACATACTCACACGCAATCAATAGATCGAATTGTGGTAACTGTACATGTGAGGATGTCAGGTATTGTAATAACTTTCTTTATAAAAAAAATGTCATAACTTTCTTTATAAAAAAATGTCTGGATTGTTACAACTTATTAAAAATTTTGTAATTTTCGGATTTAAAACGTGGACGGATTAAAACGTCCCGAAAGACGTGAACAGGACAACGTCTGTCGGGACCGCTAGTATACTATATAACTCATATATATATGCATGATAATCATCGCATGATGATTCATCATACAGAGTTCCCTTTTTTCTGCGTCAAAGTACAAAGCTTTATTTATTGATAAATATTTACGAGTAAAGATGTTCAATGAAATAAAAAAAATGTATAAAAGTCTTACATGAACAGCAGTTGAACTTTTTTAAAATTGAGAGAACATTAATTTATTAGACAAAAAAAGCTTACACATTCTACGTTTTTATTTCATACATAAAATGTGTGTGTGTACTCGGCTTTACATTTAAGAAAAAAGCCCGTCAGCTTTTGTTTATTGTTGTTATCTAATTGAATACTCAAAAAAATTGCTTCTTAACATAAACATAACTATCCATGATATAGTTTTTAAAAATAAATTATAAGGAATTATCCTAAATAATATTTTTACCACTAGTTAAAGCATTTGTTTCAAGTTGGTTTTTCATCTACCTGTTATTTACAAATATAATGTATTAATATTTATCTATCTATCTATCTATCTATCTATATATATATATATATATATATATATATATATATATATATGCATGTATATATATATATATATATATACTCTATCCAGTTCCACCTTATAAGTTCACCTTGATGAAAGTGAAACAAAAAAAATCGGTACTTACATATTAACTCTATGCCACCTGTTTTTTGCCAAAGATTAACTTCATGCCAGAGATCAAACACCAAAGATTTTACGTACTAAAATTACGAAAACGTTTTCCGAAATATTTTCAGACGCAGAGAAAAATTTGAGGAAATTAGCCAGATATCTCCTATGAAATGGGGTTAATATGCAAATACCAAAAATGACTCATGTTGGTTTTGAATTTAATTCGTAATTTCTTGCGAATTGATTATTTACCCCTGTAAAACTTAATTTCAGCATGCAAAACTTAAATTGGGGTGTTTTTTTTGCTGAGTTATTATTATAATACTACCTTATACATGACTTTTGTAAAAAATAACAAAAAATTCATTTTATAAACAAATACAATAAAGTAATTATATATCACATAAAATTCATTTAATTGTGTGTGTGAACAAATCGACGAAATAAAAGAATTTCTCATCTATAAGCAATGTTAAACCAGTTTTTCAGAGCGAAGAAAAGCAAGTAGCCGAAACAGTCAATAAAAAATAATAAACAATGCATTATAATCAATATTTATCTTCTGAATTCATTAAATACTAATTGAATGTTATCTATTTTATTATATTAATTCACAAAGCAATAATTACAAAAAATATAAATCATAAACACAGAATACAAAACGTTCTAATTTAAAGCGAAACTATAATTATTTCGCCAGCCAACCTTTTTAAAACAGAATATCTAGTTTTTCTAAGACGATAGCAAATATAATTTTAAATCCGACTACGATCAATGCCCGTATTGAAACCACGATTCCGGTACATACCAACACTCGATAAATGTTCCCAATATTTATGAGTTCGGGGATGGTAAGTATGAGGCATCGTATGAACGCACGGAGCTTTCGAACCATAATCCGAATTTGTAGTTCTAAACAAAATATGTTCTCTTTTTGCACTTAACCCACCGTCTTGCGAAAAAGGTTTAGAAGCGTATTTATCCAATACAGAATCACAAGTTGTAAAAACGCAGTTGCCGTAGTTCCACTTAGAAGGATGATCAAATCGGAATGGCAAATTTTCCGTTTTGTACACGTCAGATGTCCTAATATCTTGGTCTTGAAATCTCATGCCTTGTCTTTCGCACTGTCCATCATGGCTCCTAGTTTCGAATCGTCTCGTTTGTATATTAGTCGCCATTTTAATCATCAGAGAATCATCAAAAGTTTCAGATAAATTTCAAAATAATCTAAGAATTTTAAACAGAGCTAAGAAAAATTTTGGTGATATCATTGCCGTACGTAAGGAAAATTACAGCCTTAGTATCAATAAAATGTTTGAATTCAGTTTCTGCTGTCTATACTTCAAAACACAAAGCAATGTAGTATCTTAGCAACCGAATGATCACGTTGCCAAGCATTTTTTTCTAATAACCTGTAATAAGATACGTATAAAAATGTTGTAGATACAACCCTTCGACCAATTACCATTGATCAGTGTTTCTACTCACGCAAGAAACATGTCACTGTGCTACGATAAAAGGATAGTATGTTACACATGAAAAAACTTATTAGAAATTGAAAGACTTAAAATAAAAACAAGTCTGGATCCCCAATATACATTTGTTTTTTTTGGTTAAAAGTATATTACTTCTCTTAGAATGGCTACCTTTTTTATTTTCCTTTGCACGTGTTTTGTTAAAGTGACCATGGCGTAATTTAAATATTTTAAAATAATTCTTACATATCGTTTAATCAGTTTATTTACAAACGCATTATTTCTTTTTTAAATAATAATTTATTATTTTAACTGAGTTCTATACATTACAATATGCTTAAAAAATATTACATTTCACAAAAAGTTTTCAAAACTTTTTAAAAAATGGCGTATTTTAAGTGAGTAAAACTACTATTTATTCAGTTTGACTTTTTATTTGATAAAAATTATTTCAACTTCGCAAGCACTTTAATGATTCACAGAAGCTATACTAACAAACAATTGTAACACACATTTTTCCGAAAAAGGCACCGATAACTTTTACGATAATAGTATACGGACATAATTGTAAATATTAATGTTTGGATTTCCTCAAAAGAAGGAAACCTTTGGGGTTGGATCCTATTTTAGTCCTAACTAAATTATCGCCAAAGGGACCTATTTTCCTTTTATTGGATAAAAATTCAATAAAGAAAAAGAACGGTTGGCGCAATTTTTCTTCCTCATTTCCAAAAGGTGTGAATTTAAACTATGATTTAACCCACTTGTATTCCTCAAATTCTCAAAATGTATGATTTTTCCTAAAAATACACGAAGCCCTGAACAAACACGAGAGTAGCTTGAAGAGAATTTTAAAAATGTCTGGATCCTATTTTAAGGCACGCCTTTATTTTTTTTCAAACTTGGCGAATAATTGGCATCATTTTGGATAGATGTCCAATGTAGGAAAATGAGGTATTTGCACGATTTGGCACCATTTACTTTTCTCCGTCACCAAAGGTGTCAATTGAATTCTAAGATTTTACCCTCTTGGGAACTTCAGTATTAGCGTCATCGCAGCCAAAATTGCGCCATGAGAATCGTTTTTGTTCATATAAAACACGTAAGAATCTTTGTTGTTTTGGTATCATGGTACAATTCGCGCGATGTAAATTTTGCTGCGGTGACGCTAATACCTAAGTACCCCTCTTATTTTAATGACTAGTATTAGTGTGACAAACCTATATGAAACTTTATCACTAACCTTCTGAGACGTCTTTTTTAGGGAAATTTAATTTCCCAACCTATTTCCAATCAGCTCCAAAAAGAGGACAGGATTCCTTGTTATGCAGATTAGATAAAGTATTTAAGTCAAACGGAATAGTAAAGTAAAAAGCAGTAGGAGAGAGAGATTGAAGCAGGAAGGTATAATAGTGAAGTTAGAGAATTGTTATTGAAGATTTCTAGGTGGATAAATTAATCTCAGGAAGAGCTGAGCTGCAGTGTGGTAAATATTGATTAAAGTCTCATTAAAGCTTTATATTAGGAGTGAGATTAAAATTAAATGTTCAATAGGAATATTATTGAATATAATTCTGGGATCTCTTATTGCGGTAATCTCTGCGTGATCGATATTATAATTGTTAATTAATTGGATCATTATATATTCAAGTTAATTTAAAGGAAAGTCTCTTTTAAACCTCATATAACTATTTTTTTTATTTATTTGTTATTAAAAGTCTTTGATTCTATTTCGGAAAGATAACCAAATAAAGAAAGTTATTTATAAAAATGGCTACTGGCTCTTATCTGACTCCAAATTATTCTCGTTCTCAAAGTGAGATCCAAGGGGATCTTCACATTAGTACTATCACAAAGTAAGCTGAGAACTACACAAAAAAGAATTTCCATTAGAATAGTAGGATTGTCGGTACTCTTCCTTTTCGTCGGCGCAAATCTCGCCAAGTTGGCGTTATTGGCAACAACACACAATATACACATAAACAATATGAATAAATATTAGTTCTCATTGGTTTTTTATCCATTTTTGATAACTTATCAAAAAGACGGGTACTTACGTATTATCGTAACAATCGCCAACGTTCAAGATAACTCACCAAGTTGACAAACCCGATTTCGCATGTATCATACACGCTAAATTGGCCACCATGTGCTTCGTTTCATATAGCGTCGCCAACATGATTAAGATAATTCGTAAATACTGTAGAATTTTACCATCGGGAATATTCCGTTTGGCGTTGGTTGTATCATTTTTGACAACTTTATCGCCTGCGCCGGTGAAACGGAAAAGTATCACAATGTCTATTAACAGAAAATTAACTAGATATCAATTACAATCCATTTAAACTAGCAACTAAAAGAAAATATTCAACTTTTATTCTTTAGACAAAAAGAAAATTTTTAAAAAAATGAAGAATGATAATTTATGAGTGTGTAAGTGGCACAAAAAGAAGTGTTATTTGTTTATTAGCAAAACATATATGCGTGAATTAATAAAATTCAATAGATAGATAACCAAACACTTTATGGGAGATCAGTTAAAGTAAAACCTGTTCTTTCGCTGAAGAACGTAATTCAGAAGCTTGTGTAAGATAAGCGTACAATTGGCAAAAATAATTTTTTATTGCATTTCCTTTTTTTTAATTGAAAGAACTAAGACCCCATTTCAATAAATTACTCAATTACAATTAATTTGACAATTGACTAAAAAAATTAATTTTTTCTAGAGTAAACGGTGAAATCTTATTATAGCCCAGCCCTTAGCGAAGATTTTTTCCAACCGTGCCAAAGTGGCACCAAGGCATGTTTTTCAAAGTCGAGATCGGAGACACAGAAAAAAAACATGACGTTTCCCAAGGAGTAAAAAAAAAAATGGAATTTTTTTATTTTTTCAAGAACAAATTCATATAAAACTGAGCTTCTAAAAAAAGGTAATTAATGGCAATCTGAAGAAAATAAATTGATGTCCGAAGGACAAATGAAAGTTCTTACAACTTATAGAACAATTACAATAAAAATTTAATTTCTAAAAGAGAAGATACATTTTTGATTGATTGATTGAATATTAACGTCGCACTGTTCAGCTACACGAGGGCTTTTGGCGACGGACCACGTAATTTTGAACCATGGTCAAGTGACGTGGACGACACCTGAGCTGGCACCCCCCTCTCCTAACTACCACACCACACCACGGGAGGACGTTTCAGCTCTCGACAGATTTAACGTGCATCGCTGCCCTACACGGTGGGTCTTTATTGGTACTGGGCTCGAACCCGTGACAAAGCAAGCCACAGTCCGATACCTATACCACTCGGCTACCGCGGCCGTCAAATACATTTTTGAAGAAGATAAATTAAAATTTTAAGATTTCAGAACAGATTCCTGTGTAAAAATATATATAGCTTCTTAAAAAAAGATATTAAGAGAATTCTAAAGAGAATAATAAGTCACATGCACACCTCTCGACAAAGAATGTACCAATCAAACACAGTATTTTTATTAATTCGCAACTCTTTTAATGCAAATTCCTTCAGAAATCTTCCGAACCAATATTGCTTAACAATCAAAATTTCACACATAATTAAATGGCTTTTGATGAATGAAACATGTATCTTTCTTTAAAGATACTAGGACATGCTCGAAAGAGTAAAATGCCAAAAATAAGACTCTTTGTTTATGGGACATATATCTTTAAAAATTTCGAATAGAAATTAGATTTTTTGTGATCTTAATAAAAGTATTTTAATTATTCTGTAGAAATACAAAAATAATTTTTTAGTTAAAATTTTTTTTTCTGTTTAATTTAAGTTCGACATAATTTTTAGATCTCATAATATATATTTATATTTAGGTACCACTTTTTAAAAAGGAATCCCTTAAATGCGTAGAATATTTTTTGCACATAATATAAAACAATACACAAAAAATATAGCGAACCTATATTTTTAGTAAAGTATTAAGATTATTTCCTTAAAAAATTATAAAACTATGTACTTTTGAAAATTTTTATTCCCCCCTCCCCTTTTTTTATGCATAAAACTATTTTTTAAAAAAATTATGTACTACTTCGACTAAAAAAATAGGTTCACTACATGTGCAGGTATCCTGAATAGAAGTATAAAAGCTTGGAACCATATAGTAGTGCAATAGTTTTTTTTAAAAAAAAAGTATACCTAAAAGCAAAAAATTATGCTTTGGAGAAAAAGTTCAAAAACTTAACATTTTTAAACGTTTGTTTACATTTTTGTCAATTTTTTTTCATATTTTAAGGTTATTTTATCAACAAACATATAAGTGTGAAACATTTTTAGATTCAGAAAAAAATGGACCATGTTTTAATATTAAAATTAAAAAAATCGATTTTTTGAATGTGTATGTGATGTCCTGGTTCTCTTAAGCTCTTACACACACCATGTAGATTCTCTCCAACTTTCGAAAGGCGTATTCATTCATAACCATCAATCACATGCAGATGCATGCTTTTCCAAAATTTTTCCAACAGGTACTCATACTTATTAGCAACCAACCCTTGCTAGCCCGATTCAATAATTTCTTTTTGCCCTTTTGCTTCCAAAAAAATGGGGGGGGACATGTTAAGCCTTGTACTCAACTCATTCTAAATAGCAACTGATACTCGCACGTAGTTATCAATAGACAATCGAAGGTTGAAAAGCTGCAAATGGCTCAATTACTTTCTTAAATAGTTAGCAGGATTGCGAGAACTAATTACTGATCAGTAATGACAAACAGTAATTAGCTAATTATAGCTAACTAATTTTCACCAATAATGAACTATCATTAAAGTTAAAATAGAAATGCAGCTAGCGTGGCAAAGTTATCATCCAACTTGGCGACAGTAAAAAGCTCAAAAACTCGAGGCGGGCTAAAATAGGATAGGATTCTGGATATAAAGAAGCAATCGTGCCAAATAAGCGACATTTTTGTAGGAAAATATTTCAGATTTCAATAACTCGACTAAAAATGGATAAAATGCCACTTTCGTAGGTTCATTTAAATGAGAAAATTTGAATTCTGTCTGGTAAAACGAACGTTCAATAATTAGTTATTCTATAATATTAACTGCGGTGAATTCACTAAATCTAAAATGAGCAGATTGAATCTAAGTAAAATATATATTGGGACAAATCCTATATATTTATCATAGTTTGTTAAAAATTCTAGCATCAAAAGAAAAGGTTCTTTAAATAATAATAAAGTAAATTTACCAAATCATTGCAATAAAACATGTTGAAGAAGGAAATCAAGAAATTGATTTTTATATTTCCAATTTATACTTTTCGATGAAAACTATTTCATCCTAAACACATTCACTTAAATTCAGAATAACGTTAATCAAACTGAAGAATTGATTTTCTTACAAAACACACTATTTAAGAGTCTAGTTTCGTAGTTTTGTGGTTGGCATCATAAAATATCTCTCAAATCGCTGTTGTTAACTATGACTAAAGACTAGATCGAGACCACCTACCGCATCAATACAGAATTCGAAACTTCTCCCCAGAGGCCGGAAACATACGAACCCAGTAATGTGTTCTGACATTGAAGCCTCCATCGCCATCTTCTTCAATCATTGATTGATAGAGAGTGGGAACCTGAAAAAGATCCAAGGGTATCAACGCGATTTTTCTTCTTGATGATTATTAACGATTTTTTCTTTGTCTGTATCATCCATTCTCTGAAGAATGCCTGATATGTGGAAATGAACCCAGTCTTCCTGGATGGGTTTCACGATTTTGTTGTACAGTACCACACGAACGTGCGTTTCAGGCTATAAATTATACATAACCAGCTGTTTTTTAAGCTCCCTTTAAAAAAGTTTGACGTTTTAGGCAAGATTGATGACGGCGAGGTTTTAAGCAAGAAGACGAAGTTACCTCAGCAAAAAATTCTGTGGAAAATTACTTCATTTTTCTTTCTTTTTCTTTTTATAGAATCATTTTTAAGTGTAAGCATTCAGAAGGGGGGGATTAGATTAGATTTACGTGATATCACTGCTCTCACGTTAGGATAGTTATAATTTAATATGTGACCATATTAGAATTCATATTAATCAAGATTTAATTTTTTTAACGCGTCTAGTAATAAATTACTACATTTTAAGTATTTCTTAAGATTAGCCTACATTTTTTTAAAAAAAAGTAAAGTCAGAATTTGCTTGAGAACGTTCAGAATTTTGCTTAGAATTGCTTGCAAAAAATACTTTTTTTTTTCAAAATAAAAAAAAAATGTCTGATAAATCTGTTTGAATATCATCTTGTTTACAGTTATGCTCCTAATTTTTAATTTATAAGAAAATTGAGATTCAGTATAGAAAAGTTCAGTAAAAAAAAGGGGGAAGAAAAAAGAATTTTAAAATGGAACAATATATGAGCTAAGTTTTAAATAGAAATTTTATTCGAATAACAAATGCCGAATTTTTTGTGGTATTTTAAAGAAAAAAACGAATAATTGAGGAATATATATATCATTTATTTTCTTTCATTAATTTAAAAAATTTTCTTATAAGCTAATATTAAATATTAAATAATTCAAAATTAGGTAACAATTATAATTTTTAATACTCTCGACATCTCTTCGGTAGTAAAAGACACTTTTTATGGAATTTTTTCCAAATATAGAAGGCTCTCTCTAACTAAGCTTTGGTTTATTCCAATGATCCTCTTTAAAAAAAGCATTTCATTCTGCATTTTATACTGCACTATTTATCGAGTTATCTGAAGTAAGTTTTGTTTCTTGTAGAACTAATCTGTGAACTTAATAGTTTCCTCCAGTTCTAAAAAAATTCCTTAGTAAAGGAAATGAATATTCACTAGAAATACGTTACAGTTAAATACGCTTAACGTGAAAACGCTTAAGATGAAATATCGCTTAACACGAAACGATACAACGGTCCCGAAAAACTACTATGTATTTTTTCATACATATTTTTTCTCTTGACATGAAACGAGAATCGCTTAACACAAAAAAGATTTCCCTTCTAGATATTTAAACTGAACTGACACTGACGTCATTAAGGAGATGGAATAATGGTTTTAAAATATGTTGAGTTCTATTAGAATAGCCTTAAAAAAGTTAAGATATTGGGATAAGTACGACTCTGGATGGAGACTATGCAGAGAAGTATTAAAAATAATAAATTAAAATTGAGTTTCCACGTCGAATTTATTTTAATATATAATACGATATATAACAACTTTCCCTAGGAAAATGCTAATTGCTTAGGATTCCAAAAATATTATAGAAATTTAAATTATTAGTACAGCACAGTTTATCGCGACCCTGCGGTCACGGGTGTAGTAAGAGACACTGAAGAATCAGTCCTTTTAATAAAATCATTTATTTATTTTTCCTTCTTATTAATATCAAGGAGTGTCATAAACTGAGAGAGTGGTCAGCTAAATCACTATCCTAGCTATCTATAATAAATAATTCGACCTCTTATATTTCTTGATCTGATGTAAAAGCACCAATCAGGGTTTGAATGGTATAACTTGATAACTCAAACAAAAGATATTCTTCCTGAACTCCTAGGGCTTCAGATATTGATTCTAATAATCTAACTTAAACAGCAACCTAACGACCAACTACTACACTCACTTCGCTAGAGTTTAAATAAAACTCAAATCAAAATAAATCGCGGGGTTTTTTTTATCATACAACAGTTAAAGAAGCATTTTTTCCTCCCAAGAAAATCAGTAAAAACGCGAATGGGATCCGTCACTTTTAAACTTCAGATTTTATAGCATTAAACTTCGTTATAACTCTATTACTTTTAGAACAAATGATACATTTTAAAATGCTTTTAAAAAGCTTTAAAACTGCTTTTACAAGCTTCAGTTATTAGATTAATTTTTTTATGATTGAAGAATAGCTATATTTTGCAGTATTACGTTTAAATGAATCAATAATTACGTTAGATTAGGGTATTTTTGAGTAATTTTAATTCTTGTTCCTAAGTTCACTTCACTTTTTTATAACAAAGTCAATTCAATTTCAATAATAATAAAAATGTTCAAGATTATTAATTTACGAATACAGTAGAACGTCGTTTATCCGAATCAATTGGGTCTGGACACTGTTCGGATACGTGATTGTTGGATAACCGAAAACCGAATGCGATCCATGCAGTATATGAAACCGGACACTATACGAATATTGAAAATCATCACATGCTGGAAACATGCAAAAAGAAAAAGCAAAATAGGTGCAAAATGTCGCAATTTTACCTTTATTGTGGAAAATAATCATTTATTTTTCGCTGTACCATTTTACACCTTCGTTTTTTCGCTGCAAGATCCCTGATTCTCTTGTGCAGCAGAAGGTTCGGATATTTGATGCTTTGATGCAACGGATAATAAACGTTCGGATAAACGACGTTCTGCTGTATATATTTTACTCGTGTGAATATATTTTTATAAATAAGAACTAAAATTACTTTATTATGTGCTGTTTTGATGAAACATAGTAGTAAAAAGCTAGCCTAATCTGCAAACTCTACAAAAGGCTGAATAGGATACCAATGGCATTGCTGACTCATTTGTTGAACATTGTTCATTGTTAATTTAACAATGTAAATGTTTGGCTTATTTTTCATAAATTAGACTCATTTTAAGCCCACAAATTATTCACACTTATTATCTTATCTTTTGAGGCATAGATGAATAACTGTAAAAAATTTTGACCATTTTAAAATTGTTCATTTCCTTATAGACACGAAGGTATTTAAAAATAGAGATAGCGACAAAATGTTCAAGTATATTTTATACTTAGCAATTGTTTCTTTTCTTGTGTATTTTGATATTCGTAATAAAAAAGAGTGGAAAATAAAAAATAATGGAACACTTTTCTGCTTAATGTTTTTTCTGCTAATGTTAATTTTCTGCTTAATAATAATAAATAATTTTAACTAAAAAATTCTGCCAAAATTTTCTAAACATATTTTTTCCCTATTTTTTTCTCCGTATGCCACTACCCCATAGTATTTACTAATTTTTGTCTAGTTCGAAGTCTTCTCTTTTTATTTAAATCATTGTCTTCAATCTATTCACATGACTTTTTCAACGGCATTGAATAATTTTCTTCGTGATATTATTCAATATAATTCTTTTTCTTCTTGCACACTTTCCTCAATTTTCCTTTTTCAATTCCTACTATTAGTTCACATTCTCCTTATATATATTTATACATATATCTTATTCAAAGTTTCTATCATTAAAATAAAATACTTTTTATTTATCCACTCACTTACAAATACATTTTTTAAAACTTGCACTTAACGTTAATACAGTTTTTTTTTCAAATATTCAACCATTACATAATTTAATTAATTAATTATAGTTTAAGAGATATATTTATGTCGATATTATTCCTCTAGATGACAGCACCATTTGATAAAACAGCTTTTATTAAATTTGTGATGAAGATTTAACTTAACCTAAATAAAATCATATGCTACTTAGACGTCAGCATTCCTTTTACATTGGCTGCTTTAAGATAAATTCTTACCTATTACATTCAACTTTTATTAAAAAATGTAATTACAAATTTAATGCGGTTAAAAAGTTGTTCATGTTAATTTAAAAGGTGTTTTATCACTTAATATTGTGATTATGTCATATGTATATACATATTTATATTAATTGTAATTATTTAATAGAAAGTAACTAAAATAAAAGTTTTCTTTGTTGACCTAAGTAGGAGAATTGACTTAATTTTTTTTTATATTACTCGTTTCTATATAACCTGACTCTTCAGTGCTGTGATGAGAAATTCGTCACCAAAAGATGCTAAAAGTTCGTTTGAATACACTCCATGGCATCAGCAGCATCCAATGTGTCGAATCCTGAAACGTGTCCAAGTTCCACAATGTCAGCTAATTTTCATGTTAATGGTCACGCTGAGTCACCCCAATTCTTTTTTCCTAATTATTTTAATTGTGTACGATAAAAATCTTTAATTCCAGTGAATAATTTCACTAAGAGAAAGTATGCTTACCTACCTTTAAGAACTTTTCAATTTTTCTTTGATAATTTGAGAAAAAAAATCCATTAAAACTGAATTAAAATGTTTCAAATGTGCGTGACCATAATAAAGGACACAAACACTTTTCACTAACATTAAAGGAATAATATTTGTAGGCAAAACTGTCATATTTTGTTTTAAGTTATTGTAGTTTTATTGTCCTTTGATAGTCGACAAATAGCAGGTAGAACTTTTTCTTGCTTGTGTCTTTTTGACAGGGTGCAGTGTGTCTTGTGTACATTTGTGGTTTCGTATCTTCCTTGGCGGGATTTTTAGGTAGCATTTGAAAACTTTCCTTTCAACTCAAACGTTTCATGCTCATCCCTTTTCTCAAATTTACTTTCTCTATCAGGTTTAATATTCGTTATTTCATCAGTTTCTACTCTTGTTTGATCAGTTTCACCATCATCCAATAGAGATTCCACAGATGCCCCTTTTTTCTTTATATTCTGTTTATCTGCATTTTATGTTCTTTTCATTTTCCTTTATAAGCCATAATGAGTCGTACAACACAGCAATCAAAACCACCAAGTTGTTCACAGGGGGAAAATGTAGCCTTTTAATAGAAAATACTTTGGAATAAAAGTGGTCTCGCGGGAAACTCAGCCACATCAAGTCAAATTGATAGTCTTGAGATTATAAGAAAACATTTGTCGTTCACAAAAAAAGAGGGAAATGTATGTGGCAAATACATTTTAGTTTACATGGAGACTGTCATATAGGAGGATACTGATAAGGTCATTTGTAACTAATAAACAGTTTTCCCTGGATTAAAAATTTCGGGAGCCTGGGGGTGATTCTGTGCCCCGCGCGACCACTCCGGGGTTAAGGAATGATGTATTATATAAAAACTAAACAAAGAAGAACGAATAATGGGAAATTGATCTGATGACAAAAATAACCGATGAGTACACGATGAAGCTATCATAAATATTGAAAGTCAATTATTTCTGTACATTCTAACTGCCAGGAATGTTTTGAAAATGCATTATTACTTTCATTTATTAATATTTAGGATGGCAACGCTAGTTATAAAATCGTACAACTATTTCTTTTTTCTATGGGTGGCAACGTTGAATATAACAATATCATTATTTGTGAATGGAAACACTGTTATTTTGAAGATAGGTCGTTATGCAAAAGAGATATTTAAATAAAGTTTCGGTGATCTTGAAAAAAATTATTTGTCCATTTGACTGAAATTACTAAAACCGTAATTAGTTCTAGTTTTAATTAAAATTACTTCGGTACTTTTACGTATTATCGCAACAATTGCCAATGTTCCAGATAACTCGCCAAGTTAGAAACCCCAATTTTGCATGTGTCGTATGCGTTGAATTGGCAATCACGTGCTGCGTTTCACATGATGTCGTCAATAGGTTGCGATAATACGTAAGTAACATTACATCTACTCTTAGTAATTTGAGTGTGAAAAGTAATTTGGTGTCAGTGCAATTATTATTTTGGAAAGCTAAGGAAATTAGCTTAGATTTTCTTTTGGAAGATTTAACAACGAGCTTCTTCCTTCAGCGCTCGAGTTAATACATACACACGTACTAATAATTGCACTTGATCTTGACCCTGATCAGCATTAATTTCATTTTTGCAGAATTATTTGAGTGGGAACATTTTGACGCCCCTATTTTGGTACAAAATATCCTATCGCAAACTGTATAATAGCGAATCACTCAGTACTAATTGAGTTTTTTTCTCTAATTTTGTGTGTGCTCACAGTATTATAACGGACTTCATGTTGAGGGAAGCTACATTCTAAGTGGAGTATTCTTATAGTTTCGAAAATGGAATTTCAAAAATTGTTTTGATTATTCACATTAAATTTTATTTGTAATGAATAGTTTCCTTTCTTTTTCGTTGCAAAATATGTCAGTTACTGTGAATATATATTCCCGAAAAATGAAAGAAATGTAGTAGGAGGTTTAAATATACCCCGAAAGAATGCAAAACAAATGTATGGTAGGTATACGAATATATCTTATATTTGAAGACAAATTCATGGATGTTTGTTTACAAAGTGTAAAACATTTTGAGTACTGACGTATGAATAACATATAAAACGAAAGAAAATAAGGACAAACTTTGAAACAGCTTTACTTAGAAGTGTAAATATCATGATTTGGGTTCTAAAAATGGAGAATATGATTATATAACAGAAACATATTTTCAAAAATACGTTTCCTGTTTTCATAATGTTTTTGTTTCTAAGTGAGAGTTTGAACTTTAATACATAAATATTGTTATAATAAATGTTGATGTGTTAGGATCTTTCCTATTAACATTCAGCTTTTTGATAAAAAATAAAAGCCTATCTTCCAAACAATTATTCTTTTATACAAAAAAATAAGTTAAAACTGTTATTTTAGCCAAGAAAGCATGGTTAAAAATTAACTTCTAACTGATATTTTACAGTTAAAAATAGCATATCAATTTCTGAACTTAAAAAGTTCAATCTACAAAACTCCCAAATATTGGGCTTTATATTTGAAATTTTATTAGAAGTTTGAAAATATCCCGTTCAAATACATAAAATAGTTTAAACTTATAGTTAAATTATTCAGCATGCGGCGATTGGTATCCGCCTATATGGCGCAGCACTATAAAGAGATACCTGCTTTCGGTGAATGTACTAGGTAGATTGATGAACTCGGTTGATAACTGTTCATAATTTGCCATTATAAATAAAAATAAAAATAAATGATTCAGCATTTGTACTACTACGGCTTAATTTTCAAGAAATGCTAGAATGTTTGTAAAAAATTAGTAAATGAATTGAGCAAATAAAGAATAAATTTTTTGAGGACCGAAAAATTTCTATATACCGTAAAATCCGGTGTATGATGCGCAATTTTAACTCAAAAAGTAAGATCGAAATTTACGGGTGCGTGTTATACACCGGATATAAAAATGAAAGATTTAAAATTTTTTAAAAAATGAGAGCATATAAAAAAATTAAACCTATTTATATTGAAATACTGTTTATTTAATAGAAATAACATTCCTCATCAACATAAATGGTTGTAGCTGTATAATGAAGCTATTTTTTTAAAAAAATCTTGGAGTAACACCTCGAATAAATAACTTTAAAACATAAGAGTATTGCGCATGCACATTTCGGGGGAGGTGGATGGGAAAAAAAGAGGTGCGCATTACAAGGTGAATGTACCTAAAAATTAAAAATTACATCTGAAAAGCATAGGAATACATCAAAAATCTAAAACATTTTCTGCATTGGGAGAAAGAGTTTGGGAGTTGGGTAAAAAATTGCATTTACTCTTTATCCCATGATAATAAATAACAATTTTAAAATTTATTTTTAAAGATATCTTTTACAGACAAAATTTCTATTAAAAGTCCAAAATTTAATGTGAAAAAATAAATTGTAAAATCAAAAATGAAAAGGGAATAAAATTGCCACTCGGAAAAAATTAAAACCGTTACAAAACATTTCAAGATGTCAAATACAAAGTTTTAAAACAGACTAAATTAAAATTAATTGGAATATAAAATAAAGGTACAAATTCATTTAATTTTTTTTTTTTTTTGAATAAAGGGGAGACGACGACGCTAAAAAATTGTCTGGACTTCCAATTTAACAATAAAGTCCTCTGGAACACAACAATTTATAACTGAAATGTCATAGAAGCTAAAGACAATGATTACAAGGAAGTTTGTGTTCAGAATTGTGGTTGCATCAACTTTGTTGAGGCTTCTAACGCAGTACGGGAATTGTTTTGCTTCAGTTATCGTCGCATTAAAAAATATACGTTGGGTTACCGACCTTTTTAACTTTTACGTTGGCTAAGATTTTTAGAAGCTGAACGTAATGGCCTTCTTGATTCCACGTGACGTCTTCCACTCAACGGAATCGAATCTGGAAACACAATCCACTGGTAGAGAGTTGCGGTGTTATTCTACAAATTAAGATACAATATACTTTGCAACAGTGGTCGGCAACCTTTTAGCTGTTGCGCGCCAAACCAATCTACCCATTTGGTTTTGTGAGCCACACAGTGAGACACTTCTGAATCAATTCGAATCCCGTGATAATGCATTCAAAGTTAGAAAATAGAGGTCAATAATACAGATATTAAAATTTTTGTTATATATTTAAATTTTGCATCATTAAAAGATATTTTTAACATAAAAATAAGCATGATAAAATATAACTATTTCTTTAAAAAAAGTTTTAAAAAATGAAAATTATACATGTATTATGTATTTGTAAACATATTTATTGAAACAAGTAATATAAAAAAAAACTTTTAAAGTAGATTCCTACTTGGTTAGAAAAACGTATTGGCGTCATCTGTTTCAGCTAAATGTAACTTCGACAGAAATAACGCAGAATAAATTTAAAATTGAAAAATAAAATTTATTTAATGAATTAATATTTGAAAAAACTGAATTACATCAAGTGTCATCTGCTACAAGTTTTAAAAAATGTATTTGAATTTTAATGGATGAATAGAAAGTATTTTATTAACGATTGAAAATTTGGACACTATATATAGAGAGAGAGAGAAAGAGATAGAGAATTAATGGTAGGAATTGAGCATAAATTAGAAAAGAAAATGAGGAAAGAAATGGATAACATAAATTAGAAGTATTTCCCTTCTTTATAGTTAAATAAAAAAAATAACAATTTTAATGCGAACCTATAGTGCTTGCTCCGCTCTACTTTTATATCACAAAATTAAGGGTACAATTTGCGACTTTCAATAAGACACAATTCTGAACATTCCTTGCGAGAATTAAACAATTTGCTTGTGGATTCGAAATATTAATCAAAAGGGGAAAGATTTTTTACCTAGATATGTAGAACCACACAAACGTGAAAAGAAGAGTACATGCAGCAATGACATTCAATAATTTACTAAATGGTTATAAATTTATCTTTAGAATTATCTTTCAGATTTTTTCATATCTTCCGTTTTTTCGTATGTTTATCAAAAAAGGTCCTTTTTACAAATTCATCGACTTCCATGCAGATCCAAATTTATATAGTGCTGAAAATTGTACCGCATGCCATAGGATGCCGACCTCCGTTATACAATGTAGAGATGGTCCCCAGAATACTTCTGAACCAAAGAGTTCAAATCGCGAATTGTCGCATCGTGCAGTGCCATAAATGCCTTCAGTAACTAAGCAAACCACACAAGTCATAATAGATCATAATTCTTTTCCAGTTATTCGCCGGATCAATCACTTTCACTGACAAGCTGTTCATTATTTATATAGTGCACTCTCTGTGTTGCTGTTTCGAGCGTTATGGATTTAACTTTTAAAAAAAAGAGAAGGAGAAAGAACTTCGGAAGAAGAACGAATGTAATGATAATAATATTTTGATTTTCAAGGAAAGTTAAAGAGTTCTGAAAATATAAAGTAGATCTGAAGAAACGTTCTATAAAATGCTTCAATGGTGGTGATAAAAAAGATCTTAGGAGGTAGATAACATGAATGATTTTCTTTTTCGACTCGTAGAAAGATACCCAAAAGCGCACAATTTTGAAGCAATGAACTCTAAAATTCCTCTAAAGAAACGAGTCACTGATTCCAAACTGTATGAAATTCTTAAATACATAGAAGGTTCGATTTCGGGAACTAGAAACAGTTTTCAATCAGATTCTAATTAATTTATAGAAGTTTAAAAAAATAACTTAGTATAAGCTATATAAATGCTGCTGTACCATCAGCAGTTGTTAAGTTAAATATTTAATTACTGAATTGTTAAAATGGTATTAAATCGATTGTTTACAAAAAAAAAATGTGTAATTATATTCTAAAAGATTAAACCAGTACTTTCTTAAACGAAAAAAAAATCACTGGTCTCGAGATTATTAAACCAATAAGAGTTAATAAATGAGTTTAAAACAACATGATTTTGAGTGTGACCCCCCCCACGCATTGTTAACTCACTGAAACTCCAATAAGTGTTGTAATAATATGCTGATGCAATTAAGTTATTATGTTATGTAATGAAGTTAAACCAACATAGTTTTGTTCATAAACCAAACAATGCTCTGTTATTTTCGAATGAACTTTGTAGAATATTCTTTAACATAAATGATTCACTTTGGTTATGTTTTGTATTGCATAATATAAAAATATACGACTGATATTTACGCCTTTTATATAATCTGTCAGAAGCTTATAACCTATTTTTGTTAAGATACCATATACATTTTCAGTCTCTTATTGGAGAATTTTAATTTATTAATACCTTATTCATTAATAAAACTTTATTATTCCAAAAAAAAATATGTTCCGAGTATGTTATTAATGAATTTTGTTTACATATTCGTTACTTAGTCAAACATTACCTTGATTATACTCATGCAATGTTCTCATGCCCTCCTCATGTTGCTTGAGGTGAAGACCACACTCATTAATTTGATTCCTGGGGGATCCGAATGCAGCCATGGAATCAAAGTGGAAGAAGCCATGGAATCTAACACAAAATAATTACAAGTAAAAAATACCAACAATTTACTTAAAAAAATTCAACACTAGAAATGACTGCGCTTTATGTAGACAAGACGTTAAAGGCAAGAATGTCTTAAGGCATGGAAAAACTGAGCTCAGATCAAGGGCCTTGGCTTCGAGGAGGGCCTTACATCTTTCTAGACCCTCAGCCTCAACAATAAGATCATGATCCAAAAATTTTAATCTTTAAATGTTATTCCTTGACATATTCTCTGAAAAATTGGGTATTTCGAACTAAAGGGTGTTTTTTTAGAGGTATAGAACTTTAAATTGCAATAAAACACCGATGTATTATTCGATTGACATGATTTTTTTTATTCGAAAGATAATCTTGTGGCATTACATTTTAAATATAATTTCTGGCATAGGTCTGCCACGGCTGGCTCGGATGAAGTCCAATTTGGACGTCCAATTTTCGATGACTTTTTCCAACATTTGGGGCCGTATATCGTCAATAACACGTCGAATGTTGTCTTCCAAATGGTCAAGCGTTTGTGGCTTATCCGCATAGACCAATGACTTTACATAGCCCCACAGAAAATAGTCTAGCGGTGTTAAATCACAAGATCTTGGAGGCCAATTCACAGGTCCAAAACGTGAAATTAGGCGGTCACCAAACGTGTCTTTCAATAAATCGATTGTGGCACGAGCTGTGTGACATGTTGCGCTGTCTTGTTGGAACCACAGCTCCTGGACATCATGATTGTTCAATTCAGGAATGAAAAAGTTAGTAATCATGGCTCTATACCGATCACCATTGACTGTAACGTTGTGGCCTTCATCGTTTTTGAAGAAGGATTCCACCAGCCTATAAAGCGCACCAAACAGTCAGTTTTTCCGGATGTAACGGTGTTTCGACATACACTTGTGGATTAGCTTCACTCCAAATGCGGCAGTTTTGTTTGTTGACGTAGCCATTCAATCAGAAGTGCGCTTCATCGCTAAACAAAATTCGCTTATGAAAATCGGGAACAACGGCAATCTCGTTTTGGGCCCATTCGACGAATCTATGAGGCGTGAGTCTATTCATGATGAATTGCCAAACCAAACTAAGAATAAATCACTTGACAGCTGTTAAATCAGTCGCCATCTTGGAAAGTAATGCCAACTTAAACTTCTATACCTGGAAAAAAAACACTCTTTATATCGCATTACATGACATTTATATAATATAATTTGCAATTATTAAAATCTACAAGAGAAATTATAAATTAGATATATTTTAAATTCAACAATTTAAGAATTTATACTTATTACTTTCCAAGCAATTTTAAAAAATCACGTATCAACTCATAATGGGACATTAAAAACTGTAGAAATGCAACTTTTTATCTTCTCCTGTGCTTTAGCACAGCACAAACGGCATAGTCTATACGTTTTCTGTAAAGTTGGCATATGGTCATCAACTTTAGTTAGTCGTCGGCCAGCTGGAACAGTTTCATTGCGTGAATTGCCAAACCAAACTGAGAATAAATCCCTTGACAGCTGTTAAATCGGTCACCATTTTTGAAAGTAATGCCAACTTAAACTTCTATACCTGAAAAAAAACACTCTTTATATGCCAACTAGCAACAGTGACAAGAATATATTATTATGTTATGCTAATCGCCTGTGTCGAGATCTTGATATAGTCGGTTTGTACCTAGGTTTGTGAAACTGAATCACGCACATTTATTTGTTATGGCTTACCATTTGTACTAGTATTTGACAATATATGCTACACTATCTACTTAAAAGGGTTGCAGGGGCACCTACTTTTACATAGGGCCCCAGGCCCCAAGAAGTCTTAAGACATCACTGGTTAAAGGGAATGGATAAACAGCTACTTTTCCGAACGAGATGCAACCTCTCAATAATGATAACTTAAGGTATCCGACTACTTGCGACAACTTTTTTTTGAAAAAATGGAAATATGAGGATTTTTTTTGTGATTTTTAGATTTATTTCGAATATTTTAAGGAAAAAATCTTAAAATTGAAAGCAGAAAAAAATTTATTATTATTAAAATGGGAAAAAACTGGTAAAAATGTACAAAAAATTACATAAACGGGGCCCACTCTGTACAAAATTTTTATGAGAAAATTCTCAATTTTTCAATTTTGATGTGTTACTTTATTATTCGTGTTTGAAATGACCTTCAGGATAAGAGATATTTCCATTTTTACAAAACCTAGATCACTTTATCTTAGTGATTATACGAAATTGCTTAAAAAGAAAGTGATTATATCCACATAAAGGACTGTAAATTTTAAAATAAAGCAGCGATTGATAAATCTGAAGATCAAAACACTTCTACTGTTATACATAACATACATAAAAAATTTCAGCAAATTATTTTCAAAATCTTTTGAGCCATCGCTGTCCCCGTTTGAACTTTTCGCAAAAAACACATTTCGAGTAAAACGCATTTTAAAGTTTGTCATCTTGTGTAAAGTTATGGCATCTGCTTTTACTAAAACACTTGTAATTTTTGTTCTAGTGAATGGAAAATAAAAAACTTGGTATTTTTATTGAGCTTATATGATGACCAATAAAATAAAATCATAAACAAAATTTATCAATTTTTGAAAAAAATCATGATTTTAGGGTAGTCGGATATCTTAATAACAGGAGGAATGCTGAATTCCAAAGTTAAAATGACAATGTGACTTTGGCATCCACTGACACAAATTAATACATCCATAATTTGTCATAATTCTCTTCTATCATTTCTGTCTTGCTGTGACTATTTATATATTATTCGGTAGCGACGTTCATTTGCATTGAGACATCACTTGCTCTAGCTTAAAGAGCCAATATGGCTGGACGAAGAAAACCACCCGACTTATAGAGGATAGACCTCGTGGATAGCCAATTGTTACATGTCATAATTATAAGTACCGTAAAATCCGGCGGCTTTTAATATAAAAAAATAAGATATAACGCACACTTTTAAAAATACTTTAGTGAGTGAAAAAATAAAGATATGAAGTAATTTTATGGTCAGTAACGTGGACGACACCTGAGCTGGCACCCCCCTCTCCTAACTACCACATACACCAACGGGGAGGACGTTTATAAAAATGCATCGCTGCCCTACACGGCGGGTCTTTAGTGGCAGACGAACTCATGACATGCCTGCCATGGTTGGATACCTTAACCATTGGGCTACCGCAGCCCCAAATGAGAGCTTTAGAAATAAAAGGAAAAGATGAGCATAGAAAAAACTTAGACTTCTAAATATATCAAAATACTGTTTATTCAGAAGAAATAACATTCCTTATATGAACTCGAAGGGTTGTAGTTCTAGAAGTATATTACTTTTTTCTAAAGCTTGGAATAATACCTTTGAATAAATGATTTCAAAACATCCGAACATCATGTTCGTACATTTCACGTTTCTTCGTAAAAAATGGAGATGCGCGTTATACGGCGAATATACCTAAAAATAAAAAATTGCATCTTGAAAGTATAGGTGCGCGTTATACGGTAGTCCGCGTTATGCGCTGGATTTTACGGTAACTTGCTTATCTTTTTTAAATAAAATATTTAAGTAATTAACCAGGGAGAGCGGCCACGCGGGGGCACAGAGTCACCCCACGCTTACAAAATTTTTAATTCCGGAAAAACTGTTTAACTGTTACCAATGACCTTGTCAGTATCCTTCTGTGTGATAGTCTTCAGGGGAACTAAAATGCTTTATAGTCACATATCTCCCTCTTTTTTGGGAGTGACAAAGTTTTTAACAACCTTAGGTTCCCAGCGCGACCACTTTTACTCCAAAAAAAAAATATCTATGAACAGGCTACATTTCTCCCCTGTGAACGACTTACTGGTTTTGATTGTTGTGCTGCACAATTCATTATGGTTGATAAATGTAAATGAACAGAATATAAAAAAAAAAAAAAGAAATGGGCATCTGCGATCTCTATCGGATGAAGTTGAACCTGATCAAACAATAACAGAGGAAATAGTGAATATATTAATCATGATAGCGAAAGTAAATTTCAGAACAGCGATGAACACGAAACATTTGGGTTGAATCCAAAATTTTTCAAACGCTACTTTAAAAACTCCATCAAGAAAGATATGAAGCCACAGGCGTACCACAAGACACAGTGGAACATATTAAAAACACACAAGCAAGAAAAATTTCAGCATGCTATTTGTCGATCATCAAATGGCAAACAATAACTTGAACACTACAATAACTTGAACTAACACTACAATAACTTGAACAAAATATAACAGTTTTACCTGCAAATATTATTCCTTTAATGTTAATGAAAAGTGTTTGTGTCCTTTATTTATTACGGTCACGCACTTTTGAAACATTTCAGTTCAATTTGATTGGATTTTTTCTCAAATTATCAGTGAAAAATCGAAAAGTCCTTAAAAGCAGATAAGTATATTTTCTCTTTTTTACGATTTTTATCTTGTACAATAAAAATAACTATTAAAAAAGGGTTGAGGTGACTCAGCCACCCCGCACGACCAAGCTTTAGTACCGAGTGCGCGCCTTCTCCCGGGTTAATAAAAATTTTCATTAATTAGAAAAAATTTTCTTCAGTCACATTCGCTTCTGAACCAATAAATTTGAAATTTCCGACTGCAGATTGCAATTCCTTAGAATTTCCCTGAGTCATTTTATCATCATTGTAAATTATCAACTGGAGAGAAATTTCTTCAAATTCCTTTCCAGTAATTTTTTTTGTTACTAATTTGGCAATTTTTTTGCAGAGTATTAGCTCACTATTTACTCATTTCATATTTTGGATGCTTCTGCTTCCAGTTATAACGGAAATCAAAATGATAATTAACGTTACGTAGTTCTTGAGGGTCAAATTCTTTAGGGAAATCCACATGCAGAAATAGGGACTTTTTAATTTCTATCAATTGTAACGCGGAGAGGAGTTTATTAAAAAGAAGAATGAAAAAAAAAATCCGTTCCATGCGCTCCTTTTTATTATTTTTGCTCTCTCATCATTGCTGTATCTTGAGGAGTCTTTTTTTCTCTTTTTATACCCCGCTGCGATTCGGCAACAGTCAGTCACTTCAACTCCGACTCCTCTGAAGAAAAGACCGCTCCTTCACGGTCGAGTAGTCATTCGCAGACGATATTCGAGCACAGCGCTGCTTGTTGCCATTTTTCCGAATTGTTTTAAATGTTATTCTAAAAACCTTCTGCTCCGTTAATGTGAGAAGTGATGAGGAAGGGAACTCTTGGACATCTGCTGCTGATTTTTGGAATCTTTTGGAGTTTTGGCCTTCTTCATGCCGAAGCCAGGAATGAAAAAAATCAACAGGTGGGTGGCAAAGAAGAGTTGTGTTGAGCAGTTAATGATGCGCATGACGCGAGATCAAAAGGAAACTTAATGAGGGGAAAATTAGCTCTTTTTTTTCCTCCTGCAGACTGATATGTTTTTAATGTTAAAAAGGAACACCTTTTAAGGATTTTTTTGTTGTTATTGTCTTTCTAAACTGACCAGTTTTGCAATTATTTTTTAAAAATTTATTTGAAAATAATAATTAATTGTATGATAATAATTTTCGATAAAAAAGTATAATAAAATTCAACTGAATTAAATACAAATCGTCTGAGCTTATGCGAGTCAAAAATTTTCTGTTTTATTATTAGTAAGAATATATTTATATTGTTCGAAGCTGCAAAAAAAAATGTAAGAAAATTGAATCTTCTTTTTTTCTGTTTATTATTGTTATTAGAAGAAAAAAAAATTTGAAATTTTTTAATTTATTTTTAAAATTTATTTGGAAATAAAATAATTATTACTATGCTAATAATTTTTGAGAAAGAAGGAAAATGAAATTCAACTGAATTAAATAAAAATCGTCTGAACTTATGTGAGTCAAACATTTTCTGTTTTATTATTAGTAAGAATATATTTCTATTATTCGAAGCTGTCATAAATAACACGTACAAAAACTTAATCTTTTTTTTCTATTTATTATTGTTATTAGAAGAAAAAATCTTTGTATTGAGTATGTTTTTAAATTCATATATATATGCTTATTTTATTACTTTAAAAAACTTTTTTTACTAAGTTTTTATTAAACTGATGAGAAGTAATAAGTATAAGGTAATACATGAAAGTAATTTCAAATTTCTTAACATATTTCAAAGAAATTCAGTGTAGCATTTTAGAACCTCTTAAATTTACAGAGAATACTTTTAGTTTATTATTATAATGTGAAAATGAGGATTATTTGAAATTTAGTGAATTATATATATATTATATATTTAGCTCTTATCCTTCAATTTTAACCGTTTATAAACCTCACTAATTCTGCAAGTCATTTATAGTGTTTTAAATATTTAATGATGATAACACAGGAAAAAGAAATTCACCTTTTGCTTTTATTTTAAACATTTGATGCAATAGAAGAAAGCGTTATACACGTATATTTATACTTTATTAATTTATTTTACTAGAACTTATCTGGCTTTTCTTATTGATACTTAATTCTAAAATGAATTATAGTATATTTGCTTTAATGAAACTTTCATTAAAAGTATTAAAATTTCAGAACGTACTTTACTTAAAATTTTCTCACAAAATTAGTTATAAAATTAGTTTATACAATTAGTTGTATGGAATTTTACATTTATTTCACATTTTTTCATTGACGAGTTTTAAATTACATTTTTCCAGTTAAAAAAAAGTAAGATTCCGATTTTATTTTTATGGATCAATGTTTGTGTGGTAAAAAAATTAGTTACAAATATTTTAATTAAAAATTATTTTTATTTGCCTATCAGCAGATTCCAGTACTTTTTAGAAGCTCATCTTACTATATTAATTAAAACTAGCACCAGAGTCTTGTAATATAGTCTGCAATGTAATCTTCTATTTTTTTAAAAAATTGGAAATGAAAAAAAAGATAATAAAATTGTGTCAAAATTACTAAATTAAGCTTAAATATCATTGACTATAATGCTAATAAAAATGTATGTAAATTATTATTTCTTCCAAATTTGGAAAACTTATTTTTAGATTGATATTTTTTAAGAGTTAGCTGTTATTTTTTCTTGTATCTCGATCTTCATCTGTGTATAAAAATAATTTTAGATTAACATTTATTAAGTATTGAGTATTTAAAATTTATGTTATATATGTCCAAAATTTCTCAAAGTTATATATATAATTTTTAGTTATATATTGGTGAAAATTCTTTGAAGATATAATTAGACTTTTGAATGAAGAAAATATATTCAAAATTCAAATTTTATTGTTACTATAGAAAATCAAATAAAAAACGCAACTACAGAAAGAATAATATTGTTTCAAAATAAATTCTGATGTGGAAGAATTCATTTTGATAGAGCAAGCATATTTTAAATAAATAATATTTAAGTTATATAATGAAATATAAAAATTTAACAGAATTAATTGACTATTAATATTATGAGAAATGTGTGTGTGTTTTTAAATTCTTATATGAATATTTTTAAGGCTGCTTTATATTCATACTTTCCATAAAGATGATTTTTTTTCTAATAAATTACACATTTCTAATGAATTTTTTTTAAAGTTTAAAATACTCAGAAATTTAAATTATTCAAGCTATGGATAAATTCCAGCTATAATTACCTTTTTCTAAACTGACTGTTGAGTAATTTGAATTCACTTATAAAAATACTTATTGCATTTATAAGATATTATAATGAATTTTTTAATTAACTTGTTGATTAAATGTGTTAAACGTATTTTTCATCTGTGTTTTGAAATTAATTTTTGTCAATGATCTTAATCTCTACCTAAATGTCGAGGGTTTTTTTATACGTTATCTATATTCAATTTTATTTTGCTTATTTTTTTAATTTTTTACTTATACGCAATTTATTTTATTCGTGAATTCTAAAATTTAATATTTTTCTTCTGTGTGTTATATTTTTTTAATCTCTCGGTGTAAAAAAAAGTTTTTCACGATCCTGTAATAAATTAATTTATACATAAGGTATAATTAGAAAAGACAGATCATAAAAAGTTGAATTTAACTGAAAAAGAAACGTCAAGGATGAATTTTGCCAAAAAAAAAAGAACATATACAAAAAGTGCACGAAAGAAAGAAATTTTTGAAGAAGAGATGGTTGAAAATATATTAGAATGACATAATGCATGTAAGTTACAGTTTTACAATTTGTGTAATGGCGGACGCGCGCGCGGACAGAGGTTACCCCTCTCTAGTTCTTAATAAAATAAAAATTTATTTGTAAGAATAATCAAACAATTACGATGTTGTATTAAATACATCTTTAAACAGGAAATTAATAACTCTATAAAATTATTTGGTCAATAATTATGTAATATATTATTAAAACAAATAACTACAGATGTAATACAGAATTTTATGCAACAAAAATAAACTGTACCATTACTTTAAAAATAATAATGTGAATTATTTCAACAATTTCAACAATTATGATAATTATATACAGCATTTTTGTTGGATGATGAATGAATAGATAGTGTGTATCCAAAATACCATTAAATTATTTTAAAGAATGTACTGTTTATTAAAAAAAACAATAATTAGTAATTTTGGTCTTTTTATTTTGCCCAGTCAATATAATCATAAGAAAATAAATAATAATTAAAAGCAAAAAAGCCCAGCTAACATCTTCAATGAAGCTATCTAAGAAGTAATTCTAACCGATTTAAAACAAAAGGAATAAAAAAACGGCCCTTAAAGGTATTTAAGCATTTTTGATTATACCAATCTTTTTTTTTTTGCTCCGCTGAGCTCTTAATAGCCTTTCAGAAGTTATATCTCTCTTTCAAGTTCATTACGTCCCAGGTCCCAGCCCTGAAAGTCAATATCTCCTCTCGTAATAATACGGAAGTCTGAAAAGTCTCTTCTAACAGTTCTGCTACGCGTAATTATATCCCTAATATACAGGACAGCTTTCACGATCCACGTCAGATGATCCTGCCATTTAACTTCTTCCCAGTATTGAATGAAAGAACATTTTTATGTTGCATTGCTTTTTAAATAATTAAAGACCTTGAGATTGAAAGCGAATCATGATAGATAGCCAAGACGCATATTTGTCCTGCTTGTCTTTATTTATGCGGTTAAGAATGAGGGTGTATGTAAGGCATTTTCAAGGTGATCCTTTTTATCTCAGCATCCCTTGTAGTTACGTTAATTTTGGAAATTTTAGGAGTGCACAGTATTCGCAGCCAACAATAAAGCAGATTTTTTTCCCTTTGAGATTAATTATGTTTGAGAGTAATTTATCGATTTATAATATTTCTTTTCTTATTCATTGTTGTTCTTTGGATTGCCACACCCACACACTTCATATTCATAGATTTTTTTTTAAGTATTCGATTGTCTTCTTCAATATTAGATAGAGTCTAGAACAATCAAGACTGAATAATGTATTCTGAATTTTCTATAAATATCTTATAATTATACAAAATACACACACATACACGGTTATTTCAAGTCAGAGCGTATGTGAATTTTATCGAGAGAGAATAAGAAGAATTATATTTCATCAAAATTAAAATAACCGTTTCTTTTATTCGAAGTAGAATAGATTAAATAGAACTATTACTTCGAGTTTTTATTTATAGAGACCAGAATTTTAAGGTGCCTGACTAGTGCCAAAACGTCAATTTTGATGAAAATGACGATTTTTTTTACTTTATATTTTATATAGCTGCATTTTCTGCTTTCTAAAAATACCTTACTTTTGTTTGTACTTCAATTATTTACGAAGTTATAACAGTTTTTGTCAAGAGAGAGCAGCAAAAACGAACCGGAAGTGTTTGCATTTCAATACTTTTTTTACACTTTTTTGGTGTTTATCGAATTTATTTCAAAAATATTAACTTAGGTTAGGTAATGACGGGACATGATGATATTTTTAAAAAAATAATTTATCAGGTTTAAGTGAAAATTGGCAAATAAATTCGTAAAAATGTTGTCATTTTCCGATTTTCTTATGCCTTTGCTTCTCGATATTTTGTTTCATATTTATCTTTATTTTATATATTTGATAGAAACCTCTGTTCTTAAAAACAAAATATTAATTTATTATGCCTAAAGCAAAGCATGTGAGGACTAAGGAATTTGCTTCATCATTGGTGCTAGCAGTAAGGTGAATGTTGACACAGAACTAATCCCAAAATACTTAGTCAGTTGGTGACAAAAAGTTGAAATATATTCAAAAATGTTTCGAAATTTACTCAGAAAGCCTTTTCAGCAACATTTTATGGAGTATTTTACTTAAAGATACAATTATTATATAAACTTGAAACATTTCGCTTATATAAGTGCATTATTAACGTTATAATTTCTTTTAGTTTGTAATATACAGGTTTATTATATATATATATATAATTAGAAATACAAATACTTCCCTTCCTAAGATCTTGTACATGGATTTGTAAAATTTTATCTGGAACGCTTTTTAACTTCTGTAGGTCCTTCTGTAACTTCTAGGTCACCCCTTAGAATATAGAAAACTTTCGCTGAAAAAAAAGCTGCATAGAAAACAAAATTACTAAGGATGAAAAAAGTCAAAGTGTATTCATATGGAGGTTTTAAAAGCTGTTCTTTATATGCTTTTCATTATAATTTTTATAACCTTTGTGATAAGCAATATTTTTTAAAAGAAATTTTTGGGAATGTTTACTGACAAAATAACACACATTAATATATTTTATATTACTTATTTCTTAAGCTCTAAGATACTTAGTGAAAATATATATATACCTGTTTTTCCATGAAAAAAATATCATTTTTAACGCAACAAAGTTTTTCTAGTGTGCTTTTTATATCTCTAATTTGTATTTAAAAAAACTCTGCATTTAGACGTTAAGAAAAGCTTTTTTGATTCTATAAAATTGGTAACAAAATTAAAAAAAGAATTTGTGTGAAACAAATATATAATACTGATATGGGATTATAAAAGGCTTATTCTTTTGATGTAGAGAGGTTTTAGGTTGTTTTAGCAGTATAAGTTTTTAAGATTTTGATTTTAAATCTTTAAATGCGTTTTTCTCCGAAACAGATTTTTCCATATTTTATCGCACGGCAAACATGATATCTCAAAAAGTCCTTGAGATAATTGCATGAAATTTAGCATCATTGTTTATTATTATAGTATGCATGTTGTGCACTAGAGAATAAGAAAAAAACAATATATTTACCTTTTTTATGATTGTTTTTCCTTGTGATAAATGCAACATTTTTGAAAAATCTTCCTTTTGTGCACTTTTCAACCCCTTATTTTCTGATAAATTGAAATTAGTCAAAGATGATAGAGCAAAACATAGGTAAACGCTTTCTGAATAAAATTCAAAGAGCTTTTTTTATCTTATACATTAGAATTTATTTTACAGTGTTTGCCGTGATGTGCAAAAAATTATAATTTTAACCTAAAACTATCAATTTTCTTACAAAAATATATTGAAATTTTTTTTCTTTGTCATTTTTATAAGTTTTCAGTTATAATCAATGAACAAATGAGTTTAAAAATGAACTTTCAGCATTATTTCAAAAAAATGTTCCCGCAACTAGTCAGGCACCTTAACTAAACAATTCAGATTCTGTAAATTTTTAAATGAAATTTTATATATATATGGGAATCCCCCTGGATTCCACCCTGGACACCTAGATTGAATTGAGGCAAAGAGCGACCAGACGACATTTTTACAATAACAAATTATATTTATTCACTTGAATCAATTATCAAACATCTAATTATAAATATTTATCAAGATGTCTACGTCAATGTGATTGACCCTTACTATTAAATTAAATCTCGAAATATGATACTTATCAAATATTAAACTCAATATCGAACAGGACTACCGGAATAAGAGAACCGAGAGATACACGCAATTTGAATTACTAGCATTCATTAACTTCTCACTAACTTTATTATATATTTACTCTTATGATCCGATAATCTAAATTTAAATATCACCTGCCTTTTACTTCCTTACTTTCCAGTCGGATCAAACTTTCCAATTATAGATCACTGCCTAATAATCAGCGAGACGTTAATCGCACAATCAACTTGAATCTTAGAACTTCGTCAACCTTTCTCTTGGCGTATAACCTCTTCTGCTCTATTTTACAACCCTCTCCTTAAATACTTTGACTAATTCGCATATCCCGGTTTCTTCTTTTAAAGTTGGTTGGAAATATACGCGAATTTACAATCCCCAAAAACGCCCAAGAGTATTAGTGATAAAGTGCCGTACAGATCCGTCATATATATATATATATACATTACCACTTTCATAACATCTATAATTTTTCAGTTTATATATTTATGATTAACAATTAATTTCATTTCTTTTAAGAATCTTGATTCAATTACAAGAAATATTTAAATCACCATTTTCATTTCTTTATTTAGCCTCATCGAAGTAGTATTCCTATTTAAAAATTTATAAATATTATAAGCATTCAGAAGCAGAGATTCAAAATATTTATTTAAAAGACGTATTACACCTGAAATTTTTTAAAAAAATTTAAAAGATTTGAAATTGTATCGAAATAACCCGAAATATTTTTTAAATGTTGTCAATTTACTTATTTTCATTCCACTAATTTAAAGTGGCCCCGCAGCTTAGTGGTTATGGTCACGAACTTGTGGCCACGGGTTCGAATCTTGGTACCAATGAAGACCAGCCGTGTTGAAGAAACCGATACGCGTTAAATCGGTTAAGGCTCGATGTCCTTCCGGTTGTATGGTTGTTAGGAGATGGTGTTGCCAGCTCAGGTGTCCTCCTCTAAACTTGATCGAGATTCAAAATTACGAGGTCCGTCGCTAATAGCTTTCGTGTTGCTTTATAGTGTGACTTTAATAAACTCTCACCCACTCATTTAATATTTTTGTAAGCCGTGTAATGGTGTACATGAAAGTAAGGTTTAAGGATTCAATCTCCCCCCATACCATTTAATTTTTAGCATAAAGATTACACTTCGACGCTGTCGTCTTCCTGTATTTTTTTAAATGTACCCCCTTCTTTGCCTTAAAGAAGTCTGTGTACGACACTAGAATCGTGCGAAATTCAAATTCTATAATGTACGGACTTGATGGTGGTGTGTGACAGCTTGACTTAAGAAGTTGACATCTACCTTTAACTTAACGTTGAAAAGAGCCAGGCTGCAGACAAAGAACGCTCCACAGGATCATAACTCAGCATCAACAACCTCTTAGGATTACTTGAATTCATAGATACAAAGATTCCAAGTTTCTTTCATTTTTCACACACTAAGTTGCCAGATGAACAAGTATATATAATTCAATATTTACTGTTGCCACACAAATAAAAGGTTAATAATACAAAAATATGCAAATATTCCAACAAATAATGGTTTAAAATTCAACTTCCAATAATAAACAATAAAGGGAATTGTTAAATTCTATAAAATTGAATCATTTAACATCATTCAAACAAACCTATTTAGGCTGAAGTGTTTTCCCACCGTATACAGATCAACAGCTTAGATGTCGCATAAACTTCTCACACGGATGAGTAATTCGCTGCCGATAAGGGCAGGAAATCATAACCCAATAAATTGGACTAAAGTTCTCAGAAAACCACCCATAACGATCACTAGAGAGCGCTAAGTGAATGTTTATTAGGTGTTAGAAGTCCTCGGCTCTACACGGAATTTATTTTAGTCCGAGATTTAATGGCAGTGATGATATACGAAGCGAGATGGACGTATCGAATGATTCCACTTGTCATAAATTCATTTCCTGAAGCTGCTTTCCGTCTTTTATCATCGAATGCCCACAAGAGCAGCTTCGGATTGCAAGCTGTGTGGAAGAGTTGAGGGTTTATTAAGTGCCGTGAAATTTTAATTTTTTTAACAAAAGTGTTCTATAAATCTTGTTTATCTTGAAACTTTTGACGTGTTCTCAAAGTATTTATAGTAGTAAAAAAATTTTAACAATACTCAAAGAAAACAAAAACCGTATTAATAAGTTCTAAAGACTGATAATTTATTATGTTTTTTTATGATGTTTCTTTTTCTTAAAGTAGTTTAAGTAATCAAATTGAGCTTCATATACTTGTATTTTTTATGATTAAAAAGCTTTCGTATTTTCCAGATATTGAGCTACCATTAACTGATTATTAAATGAATTAGAGATACCAAAATATATTAAACATAATTCATGAAAGATGAAAATTCTCAACTACTTGATAAATAACTTGAACATTTTAATACAAATTATATTCGTGAGAAATGAATACATATATAATAAGGTGGATCGAAAATTTCTTTTTCAAAACCTACCTATTCGGGAAAGATTTTCTCTGAAAAAAAGAAAAATAAAACAAAGAAAATTCATTTTTATGTTAAATAGTTCCACAAGGAAAATGAATTCCGGTATTTGAGCCTTTTTATGGTAAAAAGTCAAAGTAATTTTTCTTAATCAAAAATAGGCATTTAGCACTTTTTAACATTTATTGCAATGAGAGGATCCCTACTAAAGAGTTATAAGAAGAAAAAAAACAGGTACATTTAAAAACTTCTTTTGAATAAAATTTTTAGAAAACCTTCTGTAAAAATTACAGTGCACCATAAAGAGGAAAACAGAAAAAGCTTGGAGCGGACGGATTCGACTGTGAGGAGAGAACTGTGATTATGAAATGTAGCAACGTACATTGTACTATTTCACTGTTCAAGACTCACTTATTAAGAATCATCGCTTTTGGTTAGTTATATAGTAGAAAAATAATTTTATTGTGGGTCTAAAATCATCAAATCAAAATTAAGTCTTTTCCCATTTTTCTCGAAAATTCAACCCCTTTTGTGGCAATATTAATTGCTAAAATTATTTTTTAAATTATTCTTCTCCTTACCTCCATGCCATAGAACATCTTTTCTGCATAAATAAGTTTCGATTAATAATAATTTTTTTTCTTCGTTTAACCGCAATCCTCTCGAATGTAAATTGCTGTTTGTAAAAAATGCACAACACCATGAAAGAATCATCAAAATTAAATGAAATTTAATGCACAAACGACTCGTATTAGTACAAATAAATGACGAAATTTTCAAAGCAAAAAACAATATTAGCCACCACGCGCTGCAATAAGTGCTGCTATACGACGTGACATGAAGTCAAACAGATTTTGAATGCCTGCTTATGGAAGAGAATTCAATATTGCTAGTACGCGCAGCAAAAGTTCGTCTTTTAAAGCTGCAGGACGCGGATCACGAGCGAGACACCGACCAACCAAAACCCGCACGTGCTCAATAGGCGACATATCCGGTAAATAAGCAGGTCAAGGAAGAAGTTGCATGTGTTGGGCTGAACAGAAGTCTCCAACAGTCTTTGGAACATGTGGGCCTTGCATTATCCTGCTGAAAGATAGTTCCAGGGATGCCTTAAGGGAAGGGAACGACTTCGGGCTTTAGCACTTCCCGGACGTACCTGTTGCTATTCAGATTACTCTCAATTCGTAGCAAATTGGATTGCCCATGATACGAAATCGCACCCCAAACCATAACTCCGGGTGTTAGGCCACTATGTCGGTCGATAACGCACTCTGGAAGGCAGCGTTCACCGGTATAGCGTCTAACACGAAAGCGGTCATCATGGTCCCACAAATTGAAGCATGATTCATCTGAAAAGACAACTTGGTGCCAATCAGTTTGCCAGGCTCTGTGTTCATTAGCCCATTGCAGACGCAGCGTCGATGGTTTGCCGTGAGGGGGATCCTGTATAAAGGCACCCTTGCACGCAATCCACGGTGCAGTAGACGTCGACGAATTGACAAAGCCGACATTAGTACACCTGTAGCAGTAGACCAATGTGCTGCCAACTGCCTGGAGGAAGCTGTATGGTCATTCACCGCCATGCGGGGCAGGAATTGATCGTCGTGCGCTGACGTCACCTTCCGTTGTCCACTGCCAGTTTTACGAGTTGTTCGGTTCTCGCCGGTCCACTGCTTCCAAACTCGTATCACTGTGGAACTGTTCCGCTCAACACGAGCTCCTATTGCGCGATAGGAAAATCCTCCTTCTCGAAGGTCGATAATTCTCCCCCGTTAAAGCTCCGTAAGTTGTTGGAATTTTTCCTTACTTCGTCGTGGAGGTATCACTAAGCATTCGTCACTAACAAATAATCAGTAACTATTTTCAACGTCGCGTTATAACCCTCTATTTATACGCTTTGAGCATCATCTCAAAGGGCACTGCGCACGCCACGCATGCGCGGTGGCTCTAAAACTTTATTATTTTACGTAACATCCTATAATTGATATTTGCTGCAAAGTTCATTTAATTCTGATTACAAACATCAGTATATATGAATTTATGAATATGACACATATTGTTGTTTTATGCCATTAATAGATTCTTACACCAGTGGCTTACGCAAGAGTGGGGTTTGAAGCTCTCTCAAACCCCTTCCATAGACTAACATATTTTTTTTCAATTTTTATCACAAAGATTACGTCTCGGTACTTCATCTGCTTTTCTTTAAAAATGTAACCCCACCCACTAAAATAGTTTGTGTACGCCGCTGTCTTTACACTACCTGCCTGAACAACACCTTTTTTGAAATAACTTTACAGTGAAAATCTCTCAGTAAAGTTATGTATGTATCAGTGGCGTAACGGACATCCCCGCATGACGGAGGAGCCAAAGGACTCTAGGGGGCCCAAAGCTTGACTGACTGAAAAGTACTTATTTAGGTTTGGGGCTCTAAACCTGAGTTTGCAGGGGAGGGGAGAGGCTAATATTCCCCGTTACGTCACTGGTATGTAGTATATATGTGTACATCAAAAGCATTTATTAAAACTTTCGGAGGTAGAAGACAAAATTGAACTTATTGATTATAGGTGCATGTTTTTATTATGAAATATATATATGTAGTTGATTCTCTCATTTTAAAAATAATTCTGCCTGAACAACAATATTTTTCCGCAGAAATGTTTTATAACGAAGACACAAGTGTGCGTTGTGTGTTTTTCGTAAAGGCAATTATTAACATAATTCTTTCTTTAATTCAAGCATATTTGTGCTATGCCGTGGTTCTGGCTATTTAATTCATATAAATCCATTCGACTACATTTTATTATGTTTTAAAAATATTTTAAGAAAAATATGATAAATTTCTCTCTCTCTCATTTTGTTTCACGGAATTCCATGGTATCTTGGTGGCAAATACTAGTTTCGACGCCATTGAATCGAAAGTCCGACACCCGATATACATAGATAAGAGGGACAATTGCTTAGTCTCAAATTCCTCATATATAATGTGGTGTTAAATTTTACTGAAGGAAGGATTTTCGGGACGCTATTGTGGTTCAAAATTGCTAGAAGCATTGGTTTTACATGTATTTGTTAAAAACTAGTCAATGTTTGCTTTCAGTAAGCAGCTTACAATTTGCGCTATTAAGAATAGTGTTTATTTTTACAAATTGATAATTTTAGCAATATATTTTAGATTATACCAGTGCTTCTCAAACTTTCAATACTTGCGACCCAATATTTAATCATAATTTTCATCCCACCCCTGTATTCAATTCATTAATACGATACTTTGATGCTAAAGCTACAATACGACTTTAACCTGTTAAGTGCCGTCGGCGTATATAAACGCCTCTCTCAACCGGTGCGTAAGTTGTCCCCGGACGTATGTATACACCTTTTTTGAAATACGATTTTTTCAGTTAACTGTTATCCATAAAATTATTCCGAAGGCATTGGAATGTAATAAAATGACCTTTTAGAGGATTTGCTTATTTATTCCCTTTCTCGCCCCCACATTACACCACATACGTGTCCATACATGCAAAACGGTGGCAATGGCGAGCGAATCTGTTAATTTTTAATCCGCAGTTAAGGGATTAATAATAAACCGTACAAATTATCATGATAAATGTTAATTTTTACATATAATTTTATATATGAAAAGCCCGTGGGGTCACTGGTAATTATTAAATTTGTTCTTAACTTAGTGTTGTTAAAGTAATTATAAAATACTCTTTGAGCAGTTCTGATATATTTATACGTGTGCCATATAAGTGTAAATTTTTTTTATTATGTCAGAATGTATTTTGTTTATTTACTTTTAAAAAATTAATAATTTAAGTAACCGTTTGTTTTCGACGTTTCAATATGCTCGCACCCCCTCCTATTGTCACCACGCCCCTTTAGGGGGTCGCGCCCCACAGTTCGCTGGATTATACATTATATTTATAAATGATTTTAATATATTAAATATTCTCGACACATTTATAACTTAATGTGAGAACATCAGGGATATATTTTTTATAGGATTGAAATAGAGGAAGAATATTAGCGCTTTTTTTTACTTAATAATTCCCTATTTAGTTTCATTATAAAGTCCTTGAAGAACTTAAAAAAACACGAAACAGATTTCTAATGTAATTATCATCTGGTTTAGTACGACTTCTAATTCAAGTCTCTTTACATTAATTGATTTTACCTTAACTATTTCATCATTTTTTAAAAAATTTTAGCAATAATGCAGCAGTTTTTTTTTCAGCAGGGAAATCAATACGCGATGCCTTTAATACACTTCTGATGAATGAACAAATGATGGAAATATTTTTTTCTAGTAGCAAATTAAATAGGTTTCACTCTCTCTCTCTCTCTTTCTACCACGAGTAAAGCCCGTAGTTTTCGTAAAAATATGTTTAAGAATGTATTTAAGCTTGATTTTTTTAGTTAATGATCCTAATCACATTCGATTTTCAATATATAAAATCAAAAATTCACTGTGCGTAATTTTAGGTATAAGTTATCATATGGAGATATATTAGATTATAATTATCGGTCAAAGGACAAGAAAAGGAAAGATAAATTGAGAACCCTAATTCAAATGTTTACAAAAGTTTCCAATTCTTGTGAAATCAAAAACTATTGGTGCAGCAGTGATGACACGGCTAGTTAGCATATATGAAAATTTATTTACATACATCACACTACGGAAGAAAAATACTAAAAGGAATACTTATATCACGCTATACATATGATTATTTCTAAATAGTATAGCTCAGGGGTACTCAATTTTATTCCCCCCGGGCTACATAAATATGAAAAATACTTCACGCGGGCTGCAAACATGAGGATTAATGGAACACACACACACAAGTAATATAAAAAAATTTAATTCAATTCCTACTTAGATCAACGAAGAAAATTTTTACTTTAGCTACTTTTTATTAAATAGTTACAATTAATATAAATACGAGAACAGAATCACAACTTTAAATGGTAATTAATTTTTATTAATTATCATTAAAGTGTCGTATTGTCATCCAAAACAATCGTATATATAAAATTTCAGTTCAACTGAATGCTTTAAAACGTGAGAAAAAATATTTTAAAGTTTCTAAAAATGAAACCAAAGTGGCTGTATCTGTAATTCTTTAAATCGTTAGTTTCAGTCAATTAATTATAATTACATTATCGTATTTTTACCCAAAACAATAGTGTATAGAAAATTGCAGCGCAAACGAGCGCTTTAAAATGCGATAAAAAAAACCTTTTCATGTTTTGACACAAGTCGCAAAAAAGGCTGTATTTGTAATTCTTTTAAGTAATTAGTTTGTGATGTACCTCCCCTTGGAAGTACATCCCTCGAAATATCAGCGTGAGCTAGAGGTGTAGGGTTAGTGAAAGAACTCGGATCAAACATTATCTTAATATGACTTTATTAAGATATTCAACTTAAACTTTTAGCAAATATAATTATAATAATTAATATGAGAGAATCTACGATGACGTAATACGCAACACACAATATATGTATATTTATAATAAGACCTAACTCAATTCAGAGCAATCTCAATAAGCGAACCAACTAATCCTCGATTATAATATTAAATTAATCAATCCTACCTTATTTTATCTCGTAGAAACTTTAATATTTATCTGCAATGGGATGCAGCTTGACGAATAACTTCTAGTCGAACACCAATATGTTTATCCACGACACGTAGAACTTAATCAATCTTGAACTACGAACTGTAATAATCATCAACTGCCACAACGCACCTCAATTGTCTAACATTCCTTTACATTGCCATCCCACTTACTCTAAGATCCTATATTTAAAGTCGGTTTATTTGCATTTCTTCTTCACACCTCGTTTCTTGGATTTGGTTGGAAAAGAGTTGCCATTAATTCTGGCCCAAAGAACCCAAAGGACTTGTTAAAGAAAAGACACGCAAGACGTCACAAGTTTTAATTCATTATAATTAACTTTTATTAATTAAATTAAATTACTGTATTGTCATCCAAAATAATCATGTATATAAAATTTCAGCACAATTGAGAGCTTTAAAATGTATTTTATTAACGATTGAAAATTCCACCAAGATAAATAAATATATAGAGTGTGTGAGCTAATAGTAGGAATTGAAAAATCGTTATAAGACCGAGGCAATATTGGACACTTAAAATGTGGTAGGTTGATCAAAATATTGAAACTCAGTGATGGCTTTTATAGTACTATATTAATTTCTATCAAACAAATACAAAAATATTTTTCGGTTTTATGCAATTTTTACTGAGCTATGAGGTAGTTCCGATTCTCAATCCTCAATGACCAAGCTCATAGTTTACATTCTACTGTCACACAAACAGAGCTGCCATGCCGCTTGATGATTTGATTTTCTTATTTTGACAAAGTTTCTCTTATTTCTATTTCAAATATTAATTAACAAGTGCGGAATGCAGCGAAGAGGAGTTTTGACTGAATTCCAGACTAAAATCAATATTATTTGCTAATAATTAAAACTCAGTTTTACCCATAAAATAGTCACTACTCCAGTTCAAATTCACTACTTTACTGTTATTTGTTATTATTAACCTTTATATAGTTGCAAATAGAAAAAAAAAGTCTTAACAGTTCGTACCCGTATGACATCAGCAACAAAATTGCTAGATATAATTGCTTTACTGATAGAGTTTCTCGCTACATTTTATAAATTTTTCTTAAAGACTTGAATTTTTTAGTGTAATGGGTCATGAGTGGGCAACTCAGAAAAGCCCGGTGGGTCACATGCGGCCCCGCGAGCCGTCGTTGGTCTAGCTGCTGCTAGCTCTAGGATTAGAATTATACTTTAAAAAAAAGCAAATAATTAAATCCCATTTTAATGCCATGTTGAGAAATAAAAAGGTATGAGTAATAATATATTTCCAACCCATAATTCGTAACAAAATTTGTCAACATGACTGATAGTTATTTTAAATTATTGTGAAAACAACTTTATTAATTTATTTTAAACACTGATGTATAATGCCCATTATAATATCATTGCGCTTAGTGTCTTCAATTAAAAATAATATTTGTAGATTCAAAAAATAAGTAATTTTATTTTTGAAACTCAAATGTGTGTAAGTGGAAAATGCTTATTTAGTTTTCAGGGGGGACTTTTTTTTTTTCCCAAGAAAATTCTTACTTGAACCAGTTACATAAACGCCATAACATTTTTTCAAATTTAGAAGCGGAAATATCCATCTTCTTAGCATGCGCCTCTATTTTCTTTTTCTTCTCTCGTCTTGTGAGATCCGTTTACAGAGTAGAAACAAAGTCTCATCAAAATGGCGCTTCTTTTTTTTTTCTTTTTCTCCAGAGAAAACCAGAAGGAAATTCCGTTCATGAAAACGAAGGGTATTTCCCGCCGCTGTGACTAACCACAGAGATTAAAGATAGATTTCGAATTATTTTTGTGTGACGTCAACTTTCGGTGGATTGAATAACAAACAGAGATATCAGAAACTGAGAAACTGAAAAAAGGAAAGGATTTAAATTGTGAGCTTGCATGGTTTTTAATTTGAATATTAAATCTTTCCTTTCATGAATTCGTTTATCACTCTCCCATTCGTTCCTTCTCTTTCCTCTTTTCTTTTTCTTTCTTTTCTCTTCTCTTTATTTTATTGTCGCCGCAGTGTGTTTTTATCAATCACTTTCAAGTAAAATGTTTGTCTTTGCTTTTCAGTTTTTAAAATAACATTGTGGCAAATGAAGACTTCTTTGCTTTTATTTGTCGTCGCGTTTCGTTTTTATGATTCAGGCTGCGATGAAATGTATTTGATTAACAACGTCTTTTACAGCTTATTAAGAGTTAGTTAAAGAAATTGAATCCTAGACTTTTAAAAGTATTTAAAATACATTACATTGGTTATTATAAGCACTTGGAAAATATTTTTATAAGTTTTGTTTTTGAAAGTTAATTTTTCGTAAATGTTTTGATTACCCAATGGGAGGAGCATTTAAATATTTTTGTACTTGCATTAAATGTATTTTTGTGAAAAAACAATAGCATTTAAGAATAGTATTAATAACACTTATGTTCAATGAAAATATTTCATTTTCGGTTAAGTGATTAGGAAATATTTGCATAAAGGAAAGTAGGTATTATTGATTAGAACATTAACTTTAATTTGTGAATGATAATGTGACATTTGAATGACATGTGAGAAGAAGTATGAATGATAAATTTATAAAAAAAACCTGCATTATTGTTTATTGAAAATAATTTTAATATTTTTAAAAGAATTTTTAAACTTTTTAAACCCTTTGTTTGGGAACACATGTTTTACAATTGTCATTGTAGTATTAGGACTACTGTTGGCGGTGGATTATGAAATGTTGGCGCGAATCAGCGCGTTTGCAGAGGTGGGTTACTGTGTTTTGGGGGAGAAGGTTTTCTTTTACCTCGAGCAAGGCGGTCAGGGATGGAGAACCGCATGGCGTGCGGTTTGCTGTATCAAAAATAGAGTTTCTTGGGAGTGTTTTAGCACGACGGTCTGTGTTTGTTTGATTGTAGTGATAATCAAGATAATTGTGTTTGAATTGATTGAGTTGAGAAGTAGTTTAGAAAGTAAATGCGAGATATTACAGTCTTTCAGTGCTTTCATAAATTTAAATTTAAAGTTATAATTTATAGAACACTTGAGAGATTCCAGATGTTCTTTCCCTTATTATTTCAAAATTTATTTGAACACTAGTATTACTTATCATTAAAATTAAATTATTACAGAGATATTGAAAGAGCATATTGAATAAAAAATTATGACCATTTTTTTTGTCTCATATATGTGAAAGTAAATTTGTTGAAATAAATATACGATCAAAATGTGATTCTCATAATGAATATTAAACCTTTTTCCCCCATTAATGTGTGCATGAACGGCAAGATCTTCCGTATATGTTATAATTTTAAAATTAAATTTGTGAATGTAGAATCATCGACCTTTATTCTTCTGCTTTAAGGTCAGAATTGGAATATCTGAATATCAGAAATAAATTGGATAAGAATTAAAAGGCGTCGACGTTAATACAGTTCTGGTCAAACGAATATATATATATATATATATATATATATATATATATATATATATATATATATATATATATATATATATTAGAACTATAAGAATTAAAGTAAAGAAATGCATATTTTTGCTTACCAGACTTTCTGGGATAGAATACTTTTTATATTATTGAAAAATGCTACGTATGTTGTTTTTCCTGCAGCAACACTCTCCTTGTAGGAAAACTGTGTTTCACAGGCAAAGTACGTTTCCTAACGTAAAGATAGGCGAAAAATTTGAAGAAAAATACGATATCGCATAGGAATAATGGAAAATCCCATAGGATCAACCCTTATAGAAATTTCCATGAAACATTGATTCTTTTTCTTTTGAAACATAGACCGAATCAGTTCAGAAGGTAGTTCATTCGTATGTGTTGACTGCGATCAGAGAGACTTTATCTGAGTTCTTGCTATTGGAACTGCTTAGAAAGCCATTTCTGGAACTTTGTAAAGCTTATTTATAACGAGTGTGATTTGCACTATGAGAAATATTTTTTTATAATGTTTCTTTGTGTGTATACGTCGATTTATCTTCGATTTATCTGTGTTTGCCCTTGTCTGTTAATGAATCGGTTATTATTCCATACATGGAGCCATTTGCTGCATTATATATGAATCGTAGTATTTCTTTCGAATCATTCGAGTCGAAGTATTCATTATTAATTTTAAATGAGATATCTTTTTTAAAATTCTGAATGTTTTTAGTATATTTATATGTGTCAAAACAACATAACGGTATTCAAAATATAAAAATTATCCTTAAATAAGAGTGAGATAACGTTAGAATTTGATGATATTAGAATCATTTACATAAGCTGAAAGAAAATTTATCAGCAAAAAAAAAAAAAAGGCTTATTTAAATATAAATTTATATGAATAAAATTTAAAATATAAGAATTAAAGGTTTTACATAAAAAAAAAGCTTGAACTTGTTTCCTTTGAAACGGATGTTGTACACACCTCGTGCACATTTTTTTTTAAAAAAATAAAATAAGCAGATTTTGATTACTACACTGCTGGACAATTGCTAAGGACGGATAACACTATCATCCATAGCAACCACAAAATGTGGAAAATTAGAATAAGTGCGGGATATTAGTAAGAAGTATGAGTATGCAAATTTTTTTTCCACGTCTGTTCATCACGTGATAGCGTTCATAAGAGCTTTAAAGGTTTTGACGCGTGTGGACAGTTGTTGTTTCAAGTCAAAGTTTTACAGGAAAGATTTAATAGACGAACTTAAAATTTTTGGCATGTCTTCCCGACATCACATAGATGATTTTATGTGTGGCCGAATTATTGGAAAGATCGAAGAAGGGCGAAAAATAAGAGATGTTGCCAGGGAGTTCGACATCGCTCACAGCGTTGTTTCAAGGCTGTGGAAGTCATTTAAAACTACTGGAATGTGTAGTAGACGGCACGGGGGAGGTCGTGTTAGAAGTACGATGCCTGCAGAAGACAGATATATCGTCCTATCAGCAAAAAGGAACAGGCGCACCACAGCTCAGCAGGTGGGAAATCAGTTTCTTGCTGCCTCAGGAAAGCAGATCTCCCGAAAAACTGTTGCCAGACGTTTGAGGGGAGGAGGATTATACGCACGCAGACTTGTTGTGTGTGTCCCATTGACCAGGCAGCACCGTACTGCCCGTTTGCAATGGTATCGTGAGCATCACAATTGGACTGAACAGGACTGGGCTTGCGTACTATTCTCAGATGAGAGTAGGTTCAGTCTGTCATCGGATTGTAGACGCCAACTGATCTGGCGCGAGAGTGGTACTGCTTATCGTCCAGAAAATATCCAGGAAAAGGACCGATATCCGACATGCAGTATCATGGTGTGGGCCGGCATCATGATCAATGGCCGCATGCGCCTACATGTGGTTGCGAATGGGACTATGACGGGCCAACGATACATTGATGAAGTTCTACTTCCTCATGTTCGTTTTTTCCGTGGTACTGTCGGTGATAAATTGGTTTTCATAGACGACAATGCAACATGTAATAGAACACTCGCTGTTCAGGATTGTCTAGACAGCGAGGGTATTCAACGTCTCGTATGGCCAGCGCGTTCTCCTGATCAGATCTAAACTCCATTGAAAATGTGTGTGAGGCTTTGGAGAGGCAAGTTGCTGGTCGAAACTATCCTCCGACAAACAAGAACACCCTCATCCGTGCACTCACAGAGGAATGGGATAAATTGCCTCAACAGCTGCTGGATAATGTTGTGCAAAAAGTATGGTACGACGTGTGGAATGTTGCATCACACCCACGGTGGACATATCCCGTACTGATACCTTCTTTAAGGTTCCTGCTGACTTTAAGATGCATTGTTCCTTTTCTCCGTATGCAGATCAAATGAACCTTTTTTTCCCTTTCAGATGTTTCACAGTTTTCACAGCTCCAGAACAATAAATATTCTTTATTCTAATGTCTGAACAGTGTGTGGCAACTATATTTTATCCTACTAGGCCTCATGTCTCGCTTAATGTTATGCTACATAGCAATTTGTGATCCGTCCTTAGCAATTGTTCAGCAGTGTATATTACCCCGTACATCAACCTTTATTATATACAAATAAATTATACATTAAATTTTTTTAAAAATCATAATGTAAAAAAAAGGTTATTCCTTAAAAACAAGTTATTTCGAATAAAAAAGTTATTATTTCTTAAAAAGTTATTTCGAAATAAAATTCGAGCATTTCTCTCTATTGACGTCTGTTTATCAATTATGTTTTTAAGCACTGAAACAAAGCTCGTCAATAATATTTCGTTCTACTTTCAACAGATTTAGTACAAAAGGGGAAGAAAGATCGTGATGACCTCTGTCACTACTGTTTCTTTAATATATATTGAATTGCTTCCGTTCACATTTGGGGAGGGGAGGGGGCAAAACGCAATCCGTTGTCACGACGAAAACAAGATCTCAAATCTGACCTGATAGAGCATCTGTAGCGATTAATCATTGCTCCCCACAGAGTGTTGATCAGAATGTGCCCTTTAACGCGATTGGGAGGTATAGCGTAACCACCTGTTGCTGTACTCACCATTAATAACCTTCTTTAATAGGTTGACGCCTCGTGTCAAATGCTTTAATAACCTAATTTTTTAAAATTTATATCGTACTCGTTATTTTAATTTTCTTATGTTTTTTTATAATAGTCCATCCTGAAAATGGAATAAATCACAAATGATTTTTTTTTTATTTTTTTAATATTCTAAAGGATTTTCTTATGTGTTTGAGACTGCTGCGTTAATGGTAAATAAAACGTTCTGTCAATACATTCGCGAGATGAAAATTTTTACAAAATATAGTTCTTTGTGCTTTTATGAATAAAGCCACAGTGGTTTTTGCTATGCGAAAAGTATATTTGTGAAAATTAAAAAGTGAACTGATTGATCCATAAAGTACGTTTCCTTATACTTATGATGAAGCGAATTTGGAACATATTGAGGTAACGTAGAAACGATTTGGTAATTATATCTTTAGGCAATCAGATTTTGCTAAAATATCTTGAATGTTATTATATGTAATTCGTATATATATAATGTATGTATGTATAATTAAATTTTATTATATTCTTATTGTTAGTTTGTATTCACTCTAGTTTTTTTTTAAAAAAAGATAAAAAATACGCTTTAATATATTTTGCACTTCTTAACATTTCTTTACTGTATTCATATCCGGGTAAATATTTATTCAAAATTGCATTTGAGGGAGGTTTTCAGGAAGTTTGGAGTAAGCACTAGGGGGTGGTATTTTTAGAAATTCTGCTCAAGTGCTTGCGGTTGCGTACAACATAACACTAGTAGCCAGAAGCAAATGTTGTATGATAGAAGCGTTTGAAGCTTCTGAGAGGGAGGCTAAAACCGTGGGCTTTGTTATTAAATAAGACAAAACTAAATCTATGACTACTATTGTAAATTCCTTAACACCACAATTCCTCTTTTAATATGGGAGTATAAATTTGCAACAGTTACAGAATATGCAACGGGCTCTGTTCTGGTTTTTTTACTAATCCTCTAGGGGAAAATATTCTTCAACTGTGATGTTAGTTAAAAACCGCTTTCCATAGAGATGACTTAATTTTATGCAAATTTAACTACTATTTAACTGGTGGTCATTGAGTATGCGAGTTAATGATTAAACGTTGATCTCAGGCTGAATTCCAAATCTTAGAAAGCAGAGACTGGTGGTTGCGCATCATAAGATTCATAATCGACGGAGAATCCATCAGACTTGGAGCTGACCATAGTCTCCAGCTTCAAAAAGGATCATACAAGGAGTTGCCGCTCCAGATAAGTACCTTCCATAATTTATTTATCCGATTACGGGTTAGGATTTCATATTGCTACCAGAGTTAAGTTATAAATGTGTATTTCGTAAGGTACTAAAGATTAAATAAAATGAGTTATTTTATGATCCTGTCTACTTCTTCCTCGAACCTTCTCACACTCGTGATCTTCGGGCCGCGACAAATTCATTTATCTTAGATCAATTTTTAATAAAAACAATGTTATTCTCCCTGAAATAAACAGACAAATTAATGGTGCAAATACACCTTTTCGTGAATTGAAGTAACTATTTGGATCTGGATTTTTATCTACAAAGAAAAAGTTATTACTGTACACGAACATAATCCATCCTGTCCTGACTTACACTTCGGAGACCTGGATTACGACCATGAAAAAGGAATACATTTCGGGTGCTTTTGAACGCAAGCTTCTCAGGAGTGTTTCAGGAGAAATTCAGGAAAATCGTACCACCTGGCATAGAGGATGTGACACCGAACTATACCAAAAATGTTGTTCATATTACATTACAATAAGCCGGCTCAAACAGACTAGGCATATTATCCGTTTGAATGTCAGTAACATTCTAAAAGAAATCTTTTTGGCTTGACCATGTAACACTAGAAGAGGAACACCTGGACTTCGATGAATAGATGCAGTAAAGAAGGATTGTTTCATTCTTAAAATTAAGAATTGAAGGAGTATGGCTGCCAGTAGAAGTAGTTATAAACCTGTAATTCAGAAGGCATTGGCCTATCCTGGGCTGTCTCGTCTTGGATGAGGATGACTGCATTCGTAATTAAAATTCTGATATTTGAATGTACATGTTGCTGTTAAAGTGTATAATTCAGTTATTTCATAGAATAACTAGGTATTTCATGAAATAATTAGACAAGTTGGTTAAAGTATATAATAGAAGAAATATTTCATACTTTACCTAGTTATTTTAAGAAATAACTAGTTATTCTATAAAATAACTAATGATGGACCATTAGAGTGAAAAATAAACAATTTCAAAGTTATTTTATAATTATTTTTAAAGTGTAACATCTGGCCTGTTCTCCCCCTTCATAGTTTCTTTACTTTTGATGACCTACTTCGGGCAGGGGAGGACTTACATACTAAAATATCAATCCCCACGTTAGTCCTATGGTGCCATTTTTTTATGATAAGGGGTTGATATTTGGGGAATCGATAGGTACTACCTATTCGGTTAGGAAGTACAAGGACTCGACCCCCCAGATGCCTCCCCCTCAGGACAGCATTTTGCCAATAGCTCGAGATTTGAGCCTCTCAGTCTGACTCGACCTGATTCACTCGATCCCTCTATCTCCATTGTATATTCTCACCAAATTTCTTGCTCATAGGGTCATCTCTTGTATTTTATTTTAACGTTTTAAACTTTTTAAAACTTTTTTAAATCTGTATTATCTTGAAATGTATTTGAATCTCTGCTTTGAGATTTGAACCACAGATTCCCCTCGGCGAGACCCATCCATTTATCCACTTAGACCTCTTTTGGTAGGCCTAGGAGACTTCTGCACTAACATATCATGTTGAGGTTGGGTAAAAAGTTTGCCCCCTTTGGAATTGATAAGGTCTTGATATTTGGAGGTTCGACAGTAATACGTCATATCGCGAGATATACAAGAAATCGACCTACCCCCCCCCCACACACACACACATACAAGGCTTTTTCCTTTATATCTCGAATCCTAGGCCACCTTGGTCATCGTACCTGCCTGATCCGATAGATATCCCTGTGAGCTTTCTGCACATATAACCTCACATTGCGATGATCCTATTTCCTCTCCCCCATTTCACGCGTTTTTGAAGTGCATAAAATTTTTTAATACACTGCTCAAAATAATTAAAGGATATTGCGGTTTTAGGTGGATCTTGTGGCTGGGAAACTTTTTAGCTGATTGATACATGGTCGACAGAAGTAGTAGGTTATATGAGAATAAATTACACATGTTTGGCAGAAAAAATGCATTTTATTGCGCATTTGTGTACAAAAGGAAAAAAACACAATTTGTGCATATGAGAAAAAAAGAATAAGAAAAAGTGTTTTCTTCAAAGGAAATCATTTTCAGTAGGGGGTATGGTTTCCACGGACGGCCAGCAAAGTTGAGCACCTTTGAGGCATGGAGTCAATGAGTCTATTAATCACGAGTTGGGGTATTCTGTCCCACTCTTCCAGAAGATCTCTTTCTAGTTCTTGGAGAGTTTGGGGGTTGGTGGCCAGCAACTCGTCTTCCTAGAGCGTCCCAAACGTGCTCTATTGGATTCATGTCTGGAGAACACGCTGGCCATTCTATTCGTACGATTCCTTCCTCGAAAAGGAAATCCTCCACCAGGTTAGCACGATGTGGCCTACAGTTATCGTCCATTAAAATGAAGTCAGTCATCTCCGATTGCTGCAGCATAAGGGACTACAATAGGTCTGAGGATCTCATCCCTATATCGGCGAGCAGTCAGAGGTCCATCTAGAATTATGTAGAGGTCTGTGCGGCCGTCAATGGAGATGCCACCATACACCAACACTCCCTCACCGCCAAATCTGACACTTATGTGCACGAACGCAGGATTATTCCTACTGCCACGGTCCCTCCAGATGAAAATACGCCTATTATCCAGATGAACAGAAAAAAGACTCGTCAGAAAAAAGAGCATTGCTCCATTCATTTCTCCTCCAATTCACATGCTCTGTTGTCCACTCCCTGCGGTTGCGATGATGCCTTGATGTTAGTCTAACACATACCATCGGTCGGCGAGCATACAGATCTACACCATGGAGCCGGTTTCGTACAGTCTGAGTTGAAACCGTGGTGCCAGTAGCCGAGCGAAGGTGTTGTTGGAGAAGAGTAGCGTTCATATTTTGGTGTCTCCGAGCCGTTAACACTAAATAACGATCTTCATCGGGCGTTGTTGCCCATCTACGATCTTGTCCTGATCTTCGGCCTGCACTTCCAGTTTCCAAAAAACGGTTATAAATGCTGGAAATCACACTTTGTGACACTCCAATGGCTTGCGCTACTTCGGCTTGAGTTTGGCCCCCTTCTAACCTACCAACAACTCTCCAAGTTCTGAATCGGTTAAATGACTTCGCTGAGACATCGTACTCATCGAAACAAAGCAGTCACTGAATGCCGATTATCCTTGTCTTCATTTCAGTTGAAAGTCAAATTTCATTCGCTGCCGCTGAAGCGACGTTTTTGACGTCGAACTCAAAATTAGCATACTCCACAGTTTGAAAATCAGAAAAATTTGCATTTGTGATTCTCTTCTTCCATTTTCGGCAAAAAAAATTTCGCTTATATCTTTATTTTATATAAAACTTACAATATCCTTTAATTGTTTTGAGCAGTGTATTTTAATTCATCATCTCTCCGAGGATTTTTGATGTCTCTGCTTTGAAATTCAAACCATGGGCCGAATTTCATACTTTAAGGATTAAGTAATTGTTATTCAATGGAATACTTAGTTATATACCTTAACTGACTTGTCTAGTTATTCTATGAAATAACGGATTTCACATTTTAACGGCAACATATAAAGAGTGTTTTTTTTCCAGGTATAGAAGTTTAAGTTGGCATTACTTTCCAAAATGGTGACAGATTTAACAGCTGTCAAGTGATTTATTCTCAGTTTGGTTTGGCAATTCATCAAAACGATCATCAAGCAAGGCGTAGATTCGTCGAATGGGCCCAAAACGAGATTGCCGTTGTTCCCGATTTTCATAAGCGAATTTTGTTTAGCGATGAAGCGCACTTCTGGTTGAATGGCTACGTCAACAAACAAAACTGCCGCATTTGGAGTGAAGCTAATCCACAAGTGTATGTCGAAACACCGTTACATCCAGAAAAACTGACTGTTTGGTGCGCTTTATGGGCTGGTGCAATCCTTCTTCAAAAACGATGAAGGCCACAACGTTACAGTCAATGGTGATCGGTATAGAGCCATGATTACTAACTTTTTCATTCCTGAATTGAACAATCATGATGTCCAGGAGCTGTGGTTCCAACAAGACGGCGCAACATGTCACACAACTCGTGCCACAATCGATTTATTGAAAGACACGTTTGGTGACCGCCTAATATCACGTTTTGTACCTGTGAATTGGCCTCCAAGATCTTGTGATTTAACACCGCTAGACTATTTTCTGTGGGGCTATGTAAAGTCATTGGTCTATGCGGATAAGCCACAAACGCTTGACCATTTGGAAGACAACATTCGCCGTGTTATTGCCGATATACGGCCACAAATGTTGGAAAAAGTCATCGAAAATTGGACGTCCAAATTGGACTACATCCGAGCCAGCCGTGGCAGTCCTATGCCAGAAATCATATTTAAAATGTAATGCCACAAGATTATCTTTCGAATAAAAAAAATTCATGTCAATCGAATAATACATCGCTGTTTTATTGCAATTTAAATTTCTATACCTCTAAAAAAACACCCTTTACAAAAATTTATAAGCTTCTCTCGTTATCAACTCTCTTTCAGCATCTTGACCATATATTACTCTATATTTCATTCGACTTTAAAATAGAATGGTTTTGATTTTTTTTAAAAATTACTTTCAATGACCGGATATCTGCGATACCATTAATATATTTAAGAATTTAATGGCACATTTGGAACTAGAAAACCAGCTATTCAGTCTTACTTTTCAAAGCTGGTAGGAATATTTATTCGAATACTTACAGATATAGTGAAGTCTGGGTTGTGCACTCCCGTGTTTTAACTTAAAAAGAGAATAATTGCTACACTAATAGATGCGTTACTAGATAGACTGGATTTGTTGAATTTCTTGCTGCAAGCCTGAATACATATGCAAAAACTTGTACAAAAAATTAACTATCAATCCAACAATAAACTCATCAAGAAATCAGAAAAAAATATCTTTGTTTGAAAGGAATGTTAAAAATGTAATGAAATTCATTTTGAAAATCCAGGAAGAAAAAATTTTTAAAAAATAATATCCTTTCAGGAAGAATGTTTTATCTAGATAATAATTCGTTAAATTGAAGCTCCTTATAAGGAGATTTGACAGAAACGAAAATGATGTTTTAAAAGCCTACAGCAGCACCGTTTAATTTATTTGAAGTAATAGTTAGCTTCTCTTACATTAACCACTTAGAAACGATTAAAGTTTTTAAAAGGACGAACACATTCGATTTTTGACTCCGTGAATGAACGCTTAAGAGGCATGACTAGTATCAATCGAACAAAAAAACTACTCCACAAGCACAGACATCAATTTGCACTCAGGAAGCATTTTAAGAGCTCTTTAATTGGACGTAATATTCATGGCAAAACACTGGCAGTCATGAATGGGCACTATCATCGTGTGAGGTCAGATATTTTGAATAACTCGACGACGGGCAGATCCACTCCACGGAAGTGTTCTGTCATTTTTCCCCGACCCCATGACTCATCCCAGCGGCGACCCCATATATTGATGACCGGGAGTGTCTACGTCCGAACACGATTACATGAATGTTATTTTTAGACTGAAGGCTCCTAATTTTGGTTGAAGAATTGTTTGAAACACCGATGAAAAGTGTCATGAGCCATGAATCACATTTAAGCTGCATTCAAGAGATCGTGAGAGTCAAACATTTAGTACCTTCCTCCCCCTCCTCTTCATTTTTAATTTCATTTCCTGTTTTCCTAACAAAATAACGGTTTTGATGAGTTATGACTTTGTGTGTGTGGGTTTTTTTTCTTCTCAAAAACACTCCTGCTATTTTCGTGAGATGTAGGTTTGTCCAAAATATTTTGATAAAATACCTGTTGAAAGGGGGGGGTTGTAAAAGAGAAAACTATTTATTAAATGATAAATATTGAATTTAAAAAAATGTTGACAGATTAACTCTTATTCATATTTGTTAGATAGTTTTTATTTTACAACATCTATGTATATAACGAAGAAAAAAGACTCACTCACTCATCACGGGATCTCTCAAACTATTGGACCGAAAGATTTGAAATTTCGTGAGCATGTTGCTTTTGTTGGGTAGAGATTTTCTAAGAAGAGGTTTTGTGGAAATCGACTGAGGGCGTTATAGAGAGGTGTCGAGAGGGGTTGCAAGGGATTAAGAGGCATTATGGATAAACGTTATTTATAAACTATTATACCTACATACTTGAAATTTGGTTTGCATGTTTCTATTTTTTTTTGTTGGGTAGAGATCCGCTAAGAATGTTTCTAAGTACCATAAAATCCGGCGTATAATGCGCACCTATACTTTCCAGCAGCAATTTTTAATCTTTAGGTGTGTTCACTTTTTTTTTACGAAGAAACCTGAAATATACGTGCTCAATGCTGTTTTTTGCAGTCATTTATTTGAGGTATCCCAAGTTTTCGGAAAAATAGTATATTTCGAGAACTACAACCCTTTAAGTTCATAATAGGAATGTCATTTCTTTTAAATAAACAGTATTTTGATATATGTAGAAATCTAATTTTTTCTATGCTCATCTGTTTTATTATTTTTAATAATCTCACTTTTATACCTAGCGTATAACGCGCACCCTTAAATTTCGATCTTGTTTAGTTTTAAAAGCGCGCGTTATACGCCGGATTTTATAGTAAATCGACTCCCGAGAGGTGCTGTGGTGGTTACTGGTGCCCGCGCATATATATAATAAGAAATACCTTTTTTTAACAGTTAGATCTACAGACTTGAAATTTAGTAAGCATGTTTCTTTTGTTGAGTAGAGATCCACCAAGAAGAACTTTTGCGGGAATTTACCCTGAAGGGTTGTTGCGAGAGGCTTTAGGGGACTATTTATGTGAAAATTCCCGTTTCTGGACTGTTAGATCTATAAATTAGCCTTTTTGTTGAATAGAGATCGACTGAAAACGGGATTTACGGAAATCGATTCCCAGGAAGGATTACCGGGTGAAAAAAAAGTAGACTTAATTTTAGAAATTCTTTTTAAAAGGCAAGGTTCGATATATATATGAAAGTCCAATGGTATATCGGTAATTTAATAACAGTATATATTTTTATACAATATAATGTGAAATACCCAACGAAGAGGGCAAGCAACGCTTAGTTATTATATATATATATTCCTATTGTACTCAAAAGTTTAGGGTTATCTCTTTAAATCATAATTATTAAAAGTATTAGAGAATGTTTCTCTCGCAAACTTATTAATTTAATAGAATTGTTATTAAAATTAATTGAAATTATATCAGTAATTTATACTGTGTAATTATTTTATATTGTTTAAGTTATATGTATAAGTATTTTATATTGTGATATTTATTTTTCCCCAACGTGTTTCAAATGTAAAGCAAAATAAAAAGAAGGAAATATGATACTTGAATGAATTTAATTACAAATATATTAGAACATTAAGTTTAAAATTTGAAATGAAAAAAAATCAGGAAAAATGGCCAATGAAGCATTGCGAAGGAATGGAAATGCGATTACTCAGACTCGTATTACCAAGGTTTTTAAATAAAACTCATTGAAAAAAGAAAATTCGGAGTTTATTCTTCAAAACATCGCTGCTTTCTTATCGATCTTGATGAGAGGTGACGGTAGTACTTACTTACTCATGGCTTTCCATTCATGGGAATTTCCCTAGGTGACAATTTAAACTTTCGAATTATGTATATAATTCACTTTTTTTATAAGTGCTTACACTTTCTTATGACTCAGAATTTCTCTTGTTCCCTTTTAAAGCATGAAATTATTTGTAACTTTTTAGTTTGTTTCTTTTAATGGAAACTGTCTTAATTTCATTTTTCAAACCACATATTTTTAAATTTTTCAAACATTTTTTGTTGTTGTTCTTTTAATCCGAATACAACGAAATTCATTTGGAAGGAATCTTGTAAATAAATTCAAACCTTAATCTCAAAGGGAGATAAGCTGAAATGATAAAAAACAGACAAAAAATGGTATATAATGTTATTAATGTCTAGTCTATTTTTTTTCCTTTTGAAGGATGTGGATGTGTTTATTTTTCTCTTTGTGTGTTATGTATCTCAGTTATCTCACATATTTATTTGTTTGTTGCTAGATTAAGTTCAGTTCTTTCCTAGCTGCTTGAGTGTGTGTTTCGTTTTTTTATATATAATGCTTCAGCAAAGATAAGCATTAAACAGCATACAGCACACTCACAATTTAAACTTTTTTTTAAATTTCAGATGGCAAACGATATTTCAACTACTGTCGTAGGAAATAGTTTTAACCATGGCTATTTTATAACAGAAAAAAACTCAAAATTAAAGTTATTAGGACTAATGGGCTAAATAAATTCATGAAGATCGCATGATAATGGCAATCACATGTTCTCAACTGAATTTGGAACTAACATTTAACTTGTACTTGTTGTTCTACTTGTAAAATTTGGATAATCATCATATCAGGCAAGGCAGCAACTTGTACGCCAGTGCCTCCCTTTGAAGTTTCCTCCACAGTGACTTCTCATTCACATTTCGTTCTCCAAGATTTCTCATTTAAAATCTTAAAGTCTGATTCCACTGAGTCTGTCCATCTCAGCCTTGGTCTACCATGCTTCCGAATCCCAGTGACTTTGAATTGCAGTATCTTTTTAACATCATTATTATCTGGCATTCAAATTGTATGGGCTATCCATTTCATTCTATTTATTTTTATGTTTTTAATAATGTCAGATTGTTTATAAATTTTGTATAATTGAAAATTGTATCTTCTTCTCCAGCTATTCTTTTCGTTTACACCTCCAAGTATACTTTGAAGTATTTTTCTCTCAAAGGATGCTATTTGATTTTCTTCCAATTTTTTTATAGTTTAAGTCTCAGATGCATATGTCAGAGCTGGTCTAATAAGGGTTTTGTAAATTGAAAATTTTGTTTTTTTTTAAAGAAATTTAGATTTTAAAAACCTCCTAAGTCCATAAAAAGCCTTATTTACCAGATATAATTGATTCTGGTTTTCATGAGATATTCTGAGATCAGAGAAAATTAGGATAATATTTCAAATTTTATAATTAGGTAAAGATTATGACGGGGCTCTTTCATCACGTTTTCTTTTAACAGTCCTCTTGGTTTTCTTTGGGGCCAAAATGGCAATTATTTCCAACTAACTCGAGAATAAAAACGTGTCTATGCAAATTAGGAATCTTATATATAGTAGAAGTTTAATAATCGCGGTGGGCTGAGCGAGGTCTATGTCTATATGCTTAGAAGTGATTGAGTAAAAGTTAGAGGAAATACCAAGTCCAAGATTTAACCTACCGGCACCTGTATAATCAAGTTAAAGGTAGATCCTTGACCACAAGGATTAGAGACAGATTGAAGCCACGTCAGTTAGGACAAACATGGTAGCTGTTTACGTAGGATACAGCGGTAAGCACCTTTGATTAAACTATAAGGAAAGTGCGTGTATTATTGAGATTAGAATTAAGCTGTAAAGTCAGGTATAGTGGTCAATTACGCGATTATTTGGTAATACGAGTTGTGTCTTCTCATTCCAGATCTGCTTACTTTGATTATTATTATTGTTGTGTATTGTGATTAAGTTAAGATATTAATAAATAGATATTAAGATGAATGATATGTCTGATTCTTCGTTATTTCCTGCTGAAACAGGTCGAATGGAGAACAGGGGCACCCACGAGAGGGTACCTCACAAGATGTTCAAGTATTAAAAACAAAAAATTATCCAAAGATCTTTTTCAGTTAAAGAAAATTCTTAAACTATATATATAGATCTATTTTTTGAAATCAAGTGCATTTTGTCTACTTCCCTTCTTGACAAAAAAGGTTGGCAACACATTGCAGAGCAAGAACTGATTGGCTGCAAACATTCAGCCCCTTTTAAAATTATATAATGAATATAACCTTTTTAATTATTGTGAAGAAACTTCGATCTTTTTTATTATTTTTAAGAAGCATAAGTTTAAAATAGTTATGGAGAGAGGGAAATAAATACTCTGCTAAAAAAGCAGGATAATTATAGATCTAAAAACATCGAACAAAACGATTCTTAAGAGCATGACCTCCTCGTCTTCAAGATTGTAATTGTAACAATCTTTACTTCCGGATGCTACAAAAGACAGTAATCATAAAAAAATATTGTATGCACAACTAATGGGTAATTTGGCACAGAGTATTACGGAATTCCTACGATAAATTTTAACCAACAAAATGATGCTCACGATTAAAGCCTCATCTGGCGATAAAGTTTATTGACAAATAATGTAAACAAATACCTTTACCGTCTCTCACGATGATAAATAATATTTTGCAGTGAAGTAAGCGTAACAACATTCCTTATGTCCATCTAAGGACATCCTAACTTTAAGGGGTGATCATATGTCTTTTGTGTCACGAATTCTGTTTCATTTTAATCTGAAGGAAACTAAGCTCTATGGGTGGCACTGCACTAGAATGAGGCTAACGTGGTTTGGGGGATCATGACGCAATGTTTACGATTTTGGATAATATTTCTTATCCGCAGTGATGTTCTGAAATCCCAGAAGCTTGTCCTCCGCCTTACAACGATGTGGTGACGTCTGACCGCACGCTTGAATGTGACTCGATGACAGGAAGAGATAAGAATGATTTCTATCTGATTTGAAAAAGAAGAAAAAAGATCACATCCTCTGTGTGAACATTTCTTAACTGTACAGAAGAGTAGAAAGATGCTCTCTTCATTAAGGAATTCTTTTTATTCTATTATACGATGTGGAAAATTATTAATTTGATTTGTACTGTGAGATTTAAATGTTTTTGATTTTACTTCTATCTTCATCTTTTTTTTTCCCCTTTTTTGCTACAATTTTCAGAAAAGTGGATGTAATTACAGATAAAAGATAATATTGAAATCAAACATAGATTTTAGTTACTAATTTTTGTTTCGCTTATCACATTTAAAAACATGTTAAGATTATTTCTTAGAATTAAAAAAAGGTAAAAATGGAATGCATTTACCACAACACTTTATAAATTATATTTTTGCATTGAGATTAATGACAAAAAAATACTGTTCTTATAATATTTATTTATTTATTTTTGTTGTTAGGATGTGTGAAGAAGGTAATGCAATGCAGAAAATATTTTTAAATAGAAAAAAAATGACACACACAGACAGCATTTTAACTCTTATTTCTTACAGTAGCATTTATTTGCCCATCAAAAATTAATTTTAAAATAAAGTTATCCAACTTAGAAATTCTATTATACATTCTTGTATTATTATAAGCATATGAATGGTTAAAAAGCTGTTATAATACATTTATGATAATATTACTTATGTAATTTATTGGGTCATCATGTGCTTAATATATTTATTATACTATACATATTACGAATTGTTTTTCTGCAATATAAACTACACATCTATTCAACGCAATGCATATTGTACCTTACGCTATTTATTATATGCTTATCTTACACAAATTTATCCTGTACTTATAATTTTAAATTTTACTTTGGACGAGGTAGCCTTGGATTACGACCATGAACTCGTGGCTGGCGTGTCATGAGTTCGAGACTTGATGCCACTGAAGACCCGCCGTGTAGAGGGTCTGATGTAAGTTAAATCAGTCGAGGCTCAAAGTCCTGCTCATGACGTGGGGTGGGAGTTCGGAGAGGTGGGTGCCATTCTGATGTCGTCACTCGACCATGGTTCAAAATTACATTGTTCGCCGCCAATAGCCTCAATGTTGCTTTATAGCACGGCGTTAATAAACTCTCCCTGATTCACTTGAGATCTTACTTTGAATAAAACGTAAGCAACATAACTGTTGTTATTACAGATTGTAAGCATTTCAATATCATATTGCCATTATTCTGTGTGCAGCAATTTTCATTCCATAAAACATACTAAATTCCTCTATAAGTAAATATTTTTAAAAAATGTTCTTTCCGTGAATTTAGATTAACTCAAAAACCTGTCAAAAATACATTAGACATTAAAGTATTTGGTTCAAAAAGATCGCGACTTTTCTAAAATTATGGTTATTTATGAAAGGACGAAAGTTTTTCAATTAAACTGCTGCCGATATCACATAATTAAGCCGGGAAAAATAACTCCAAAAACTGAATTCTTTTAATAAAAGCACTTAAACATAAATGAGCTTTTATGTCTCTATCTTAGAAGAAATTATACTTTTTTGCCGAGATTTTTTTTTTTTTTAAAGTTGCATCTCGCATTTAGAAGAAGGCTGAAAACAACCCAACCTTCCCTCCCATTCCAAAATTGCTGGAGTTATGTTATTTCAAGGAGTGACTAGACGAGGAAATGTTTATATTTGGCGATAAAGTATAACTTGACATCTTTTTATTACTCCTCAAAAAAATTCGGCTTTTAGTGCCACTCAATCTAAAACTATTTAACTCCGTGCCTTGTTTTTATTTCTGCTTTTTTTTCGCCAAGTACACATAAAGGAAATTGATGAAGAGAAAATATATCTGTATCTTCATCCCCTCCGAGACATTAATGCGCGGAAGCACTTGACAGAAGAGCTTCGGGATTAAAGAAAAAGTGTAACAAGCAATCGGTTTAATCCTTTAAATGATGAGATGATGCAATCCCTCGCTGTATGGGAAGCACTTTTGTTATACAGATGAAGAAGACTCTTTAGGAATATCAGTCTTTTTTTAGTCTTTATGGCGACTGGGAAACTCAAGTTTATTAAGCTTGAGTGGAATTTTAAAAGAAAAAAATTAAGACAAATTTAAAAATGCGTTGATAAATATAAACACATTTAGGCTCCCATACATGTATTTTTTTAGAAATTCAAATGCGCTAATATGAAATTTAAAAAAAAATCACATTAACCTGTTAATTGCTCTTATCCTTAAGCACGCGTGAGCGTAAATTAAAAATCGCAATAACTATATATCACAACTAAGATGATTCTCTGTATTAGCACTCTTTCCAAGGTCCATATTAAATATTTATGTTTTCGGATTAAATAGTGAGGATATCAATTAATACATTTTCTTATGATTAATCTGTACGTATAAAGGAAAAAAGTGACCCATTCATCACGATATATTCGGAACTTTTATACCTAGAGACTTCAAATTTTGCAAGCATGTTTCTTTCATGGAGTAGAGATCCGCCAAGAGCGGATTTGGTGAAAATCATCGGTCCCTAAGGGGCGTTGTGAAGGGTTACGGGGTGTGATAGATATATATTACCGTTTTGAACTATCAGACCTACAGACTTGAAATTTAGTAGGCATGTTCCTCTGGTAGCGTAGAGATTCGCTACAAGGGAGGCTTTGCGAAATTAAACCGCAAATTATTGTAAATTATGATGGGTTAAATAGAGTTATAGATAAATATTCCGGTTTTTGAACTATTAGACATACAGACTTGAAATTTGGTAAGCATGTTTCTTGTATAAGATATATATAAATCTGTCAGTGTTGATAAAATTAGTTAAAAGTTTATCTATTCCTTTTTTTTGTTCAAAACAATTGTTTTATTTCAACAAAATTTAGATTTCGAAATTTTTGTCATTGTGTTTAAAATGCCAGCCTTTAAAATGTCTGTGTATGTTGCCAGAGCAGACAGACTTCTTTTATGGAAGGATGGGGGGGGGGGTATATTTTTAAAAACATAACAGCAAGCAAAGAGGTGTATTCTTAAAGCGAAAGATTAAAATTTTGTTGGTCTACGAGAGGTGTTTGAACACCAAACCACCAAAACCCAACCTTTATATAAGCCACTGTGCCAGAGATGATGAGAGAGCTGTTCCCATTTTCTGCACGTTATTTTTTCTTAATTTAATGATTTATTTCTGGAGACTATCGAGAATACTTAAAAGATTCAGATCTACACTAAGAATCAATTTGATCTAGCTTTCATATTAAACTGGACGGGATAAAATTATTGTAAAAGCTATTTGCTGCTTTGCATTTAACAATCTAAATTAAAGATAGTAAAGGGTGATCTCTAAGTGAGATGTTAATATTTTTAAATTTATGAATTAGAGGGTATGAAGATATCGGCAACTTTTAAGGTAGCAAGAGAAATGTGAAAAGACCGTACATTGTACAATAGCATATTTTTTATAAAGAATTCTTGCACAATCGAACTTTTTATAAAATAGATGGTAGATGACTTGTTTTCAACACCCAATTATCTTTTTTTTTAAAAAAAAAGGAATTCCTTTTTTTTTTTGTTTTTTTTTCTTCTCTTTTCTTGTTTTTTCCCCTCTTTTCTTGGAATTTTTTTACAGCAATCACGTTTCTCAAGACTCATCTTAGAAAACTCTTTTACCTAGATTTTTCTCTCATACATTTCTTACGATCAATATGAAAGTTTCTCCATAAATAGTAATAATCATACAGGACATAGTATTCTAATATTTCATGTTAATGAAAACCGTATTAAAGAGAAGAAAAGATTGAAATAGGACCGTTTAAAGGACAAGAACTATTAACTGAATGTGGGGTTTATTTGTGCATTTGTATTAAAGCAACAATAAAGCAATACGAATATTTGTTGTAGATGACCTTGTAAATTTGAATGATAATCAAATTAAAAGAGGGCGATAAATAAATTAAAACTTCAATCTGCCAACTTCCACACCACGTCACGTAAGTATTTAGAGGTGTATTTCACATAAATAGTCGCCTTTTTCATTATACTCCACGAACGATGGTCCAGTGAAATCACAGTTCAAACTACGTTAGCCATGAAACTTTATCATCAATTTCGTCACGATTCAACTAATAAAACTTAAAAGAAATATGTAAGATATATTTCTTTTAGTGAACTTTTCCCCACATTTTTTCTCCTTTTCTTAGATCCTCCATTATTAACCCGGCATTACTCGCGCGAAACAAACGAACGGAATTTCACGCGCAGGGTATCTCATTCCCAAGGGTGGTTACTTTCTGTTTTTACCGTAAAAATTGTATATAAAGGTGAAAAGGGAAAAAAAGTAGGAAATAACTTTTTGTTGCACTTTTCACACGTAAATTTAGTTTTTCTGTTCTTTTCATTAGGGTATTCAATACATTTTTTATACATTCCTTTAGTCTTCGTCGTGAGTGAGTGCGACTTTTTCACTGGATCTTAATTTTTTTTATTTCGTAGAAGCATTGCTTGCTGGTTTATACATTCTTTATATTCTTCTGTAAATCAAAATCCAAAACACTTCAGAAATCAGCGTCCAGTTCGATGTTTATTTGCGTGTTTCTGAGTACTTAACATAATAATAATATATATTCGCTCATTTATCATCGTAACGTTCAACAACACACACAAAAATATTATCATAGGCTAACGATTACATTTTCTAGGCATTGAATATGATGTGTTAATTTTATCAATGACAATAATTGCTCCCTCATTTAAATTAAGGAAGATTTTATTGTAGATTTCAACCAACCCAATGTGGAAGGTACTGCAGATGAATCCATTGTATCTCCACTATGCATTGTTGAAAGTAGAAAGTTCCAATTTTTCTTGGGTATATATGAAGCAATTGTTGTATCCTTTAAAACTAAACTTATAGGAGTAAACTTCTCTATTCTTTAAATTCAAAAAATTTGGAATTTCTTTTTTATTATCTGTTATTGTTCCAGCAATAGTTGTTTTCTTTTTTAAAAGTACATCTAAAGGTGGATAAGATGTGTACCAGTTGTCTCCTTTAAAATTACGTTCCTTCCAAATGTTTTTGTGTATCTACATATAAAACATTTATTTTCACAACAGTTTCTCCCTCTTCTAAATCTGGATCGATTTCAGTGGAGGGAATTATACTTGCTATTATATTCATCATTTGATTCTTCCTCATCACCATCGCAAAGATACTTCCTTCATTCGAAAATACTGTTGTAATATATCTATTAAATACTATATCTATTAAATTGCTTAGATATCACATTTCTTCATCATAACTACAGTAATACACCACAGCGTAAGAAAGTTTTAAGGTGTGCTCATGCATTCAGAACTGTAACGGCGATTCACGTGCAGGGTATGACATACCCGAAGCGGTATCCAAAAATATATATATATGCAATACAAGCTAAGGCCCCTCAAAGGATATGACCTTAAAGACGTTGGGGATGACTTACCCTGCGCTAGAAATGCCGGGTTAAAATGTGACTACTTTTTATGAAAAAAATTATTTTTATTAGAGTACCAAAGCAGAGAGAGAGAGAAAGAAAGAAAGATATGGCAATGACTGTTCCAGGTTTGCATGATACTGCGATAGCGCTTTCGGTAGCTTACACAGTATTACTCGTAACTTTATGATTATGGGTTTTATAATTTATAAAAATAAAATTTCGATATTGCTTAAATGAGTTTATACATCCCTAAATAACAAATATCTTCTATAGCTTGTATTTTATAGTATTTGAAAGTAAAATCTTCTCATTAAAATAATGTTCGCTGATGAAATTTTTTATTAGTTTCATCCGATATCTAAGAATCGATTTGAATTTTGTACTGCCCCTTCTTTTGACATATTTTTGAATTAACGATTTCGGACTCACACTTGTCTGTCATTTTCATTGCCATTCGGAACAAATAATGATTAAAACACACCACTTTTTTATTACTAAGAGTGTATTTATCTAAAGCATTAAAGGATAAGATTAATCAAAAAATTTTCTGTTAAATTCTTTCAATACAATTTTTTAAATTTCCATTATATTTAGTTGAAAAATGCTTCCCTTAAGAATTATTAAGCACATCTTATATATTCTCTCCAATTATCTCTCATTTATATTTGTATTCTATAAATCTTATTAAATCTACATATTTTAAAATATTTTTACTAAGTTTTAAAAACAGAATCTCTCTCTCTTTTAACTTATTACATTTAATAACATTTGAAATTTAATGTAGTTCAATAATTTTTTTTATGTTTTGTGATTTTCATTTGAAATTATGTACTTCACTTGGTTAGAAAATTTAGCTTTTCTCTTTCAATTGTCGAAAACTTAACCTTCAAAAACGGTGACGGGGTTTATTTGGCTGTCTTGAACGTTTATTACTGGATAAATACTGGAGAATAATTATGTAATATATAGAAACTAATTATATAATTATTTACTGGTTAGATGGAAATTCGAACAACCCATGTTTAACATAACAAGAAATTCATATATATATATATATATATATATATATATATATATATATAGAGAGAGATAGATATATATAGATAGATAGATAGATAGATAGATAGATAAAAGTTCTTCTTGTGCTAAAATTTTCTTTTTAAATCTATAAATTTATACAATTTCTTTTATACATACACGCAAAACTACAAACATGTTTTGGCTTTAATGAAACAAAATACAAGCAAGTATCCGGTAAATTAAAAATATTTTTGAAGTATATTATAAATAAAAGAAATTTTATAAATAAAAACAAAGCTTTCTTTCACTTCATAGGATAACATAATTATACATTTTACGAAACACATGAATCTGTTGCCCACGAAGCAACATCTTTTCTACGAATTCAAAAAAATTGACTAACATTTAAGAGTGTTTGTACTCATTCATAATATTTCATCCGAAGCGTTTTACTTTCGCTGAAAAAGGGGCACGTGTCCTTGCTGTTAACTGATATCACTAACTTAAATACGAGCCTTTTATATGTAAGGAAGTCGTGTGCCATTATGGCCATATGGCCAACATTTGCTTCTTTTCCCTTTGCACACATAGCATTCTTCTTTATCGAAGTTAAAGCCATTTTGTTTCTTCTTGTAACCTGATATGCCAGCAGTTAGTTTCAGAATACTGTATCTTTTTAAAAGGTTCCCCCTCGTTTATCTGAAAAATGGTTAGATATTCTCTTGGCAGCTTTGGGAATTGTTAAAGATGTGAAAAAAATATATATAAAGCACAAGAATCGGAGTTGGGAGATACTTATTAAAATAATATAATAGAATTTTTAAAGAATTATCTGTAATGTGATTTTTGATAAGAGAAATCTAATGTAAAGACGTCATTTTTTTATGAAATGTGTATCAAGATTACACTAAATAATTTCTTTTTTGTAAAATTAAATGGCAGTTATCCGTAAAACTCATTTTAGCGGATATCTAATCAACAAAAGAATCATACCCGTCAAATTTCAAGTCTAGATCTAAAAGTTCAATAATGGAATTTCTTTTATCTATAGCGCCTCCATAACCACCTTTGAAAGTCTTTTTCGTAAAAGCCGTTTTTAGTGGATCATTACTCAACAAAGAACCATTTCAAATTTGTCAGTGTAACAGTTCTTTAGATTTCATGATGATTAAGTGAATAACTTTTCTCTGATATATATATAGATGTATAATTGGGTGATATAATTCCTTGAAACGCGATTGTAAGGATAGGAAAAGATGCTTCAGGATAATATTTTGGTTATCTGACATTGACGCACACACACAAAAACTGTTTGACAAAGATAGAAGATGCTTAGTATGATGTGTGATCCCCTCGAACAGCTGATGTTACTACGCACTTGTTTTCCATGGATGCGATGAGGTTATTGATAAGACTTTAGAGAATACTGTTTCACTATTCAAATAACGGAATCCCCAAGTCTCGGTCAATAACCGGTTGAGTTGATCTCGTTGCAATGCGTTTTCTGAGGGTGTCCGAAACATGTTCAACCAGATTTAGTTCATAAGAGTATGCTGACCACTCCATATGCTATATTGTTTTAACTTTAAGTATGATCTTCACAAGTAGAACTATACAAGATCTAGCATTATCATGCATTGAAGGGAATAGAAAAAGAGAAATCGTGAAAGGCTGCAGTGTAAGGTGTGACACGAGGTCTTACTATCTCGTCATTCATTAAGATTTCTGATTGCTTGGTCAATGTTCCTCCCCCCTTTACTTCTTTTTTTTTCTGTAAAATCTTGAGAACATAATAATCCTACCTGGATAACAAAATTTCAAAAAAAATCTAAAGACTCATTATTTATTTATGATAGATTTAATTATTTACTATAAAAATTAATTCGTTTCAAAACCTCACCTAGTTTTATAATATCTTACGCTCTATTTTCTGTTGAACTTAATAACTACCATTCTTAATTTTACGGTCTTGCTGAAGCAAGAAATCTTGCAAACAAACTTTTTGTGTCTGAGTGGTTTGAGTTTTTTTTTTTTTTTAATTTTTCGTCCAACCTTAAAGGTTTTTCTTCCAAAATATCCGTGGTCTCTTCAAGAGCGAAGAATTGGCAGTGTAAAACAAATACAGCCAAAAATGAAAAGCTTTCAGAATTATTTTAGTTTGTTGAATCAAGCAATTTTAGATTTGTAAATGGGAAAAATCATCACACAGTAACTTCAGCAACATTAGGATTTCTCCCAAAGTTTAGCATTCCAACTGAAGTGACATTGATTCTAACACTAATTCGTTGGGGCAGAGATCATTTCATATTATTTAAGAATTCTCAATTTTATTTGCTCAACTCTCCAATAATGATAACAAATACTCCATTGGTAGTTAGCGTCGTGTATCGATTGCATAGTTTTCTACGCCAGTTTTCACTGGCTTTAAGCCTTCTATTACTGTATCGTCAGCTCCAATACAAAAAATGTATTATTCTTTAATATCAATTTATGCTTTTTAAGTAGCTTATTTTATCTCCGAAAATCTTTTTGACATTATCAACAAAACATTTCAACGTGTTTTGGTGCCCAAATAAACTATCCTTTCAATCCAAACTCTTGATTAAAATGATTTTTGTAAAATAGCGTTCTTGGCATAGTAATTTTACAATGCCCCTTATATTTCACACAGTTTGTCATAAGAGTTATAGATTTTTTTTCAGCATAAGCATTATGAAACAGAATTTCATGGTATACCGCCTTGTGAAATTCTATAATACCAATTTATTTAAATATTCAATCAGCTCCTTACTTTTAGCAATATCTTCATCAAGTGATATATCTTGATGAAGATATTGATATTGCAGTGCTTTCTCACAAATCCCCTCTTTTCTTTATAAAGAACATTACACATAGCTAGATATGTGGGCAATGGTAAGGGGTATATGGGCATCCCATAGGTCAGGAATGGTCAGTTATTTTAGATCGAGTGCAACATTGCGAAAGCGAAGGATAGTAGAGGACCGCGCCTTTTAAAAATAATTGCATTCATTACTTAACTTTGCATCTCAGAAAAGGAACATATTGTAATATGATAAAAATCAATAAATATAAAATAAAATAGTGTTAGTTTAATTCAATTTATTTACTGCGATAATTTCATATAATCTAGAGCTGCAAGCACATTTCATTTCAGAATACGGTAAATGAGACATATGTGTACCCTATCACATTCTTTTGTACATTTTTTTTAAAAATCAGGAATGAAATTTCTTGATGAAATTCTCATCACAGTTTGCAAATTAATGTCAACTAACCTGTACTCATGTTTATCTTCCTGCCAGAAAAGATTTGCTCCCGAATATATGTCAACTCAAATGAAAAGAGAACATTTTTTTTATATATATTTGGTTTTCTGACTGCCTTGGAAGGCCACTATACGCTCACTCCTGGCATATAGATTATACTTACAACCAATTATTTTTCTAAAATTAACCATCATACTAGCACCATAAGTAACGCACATAACTATGTGTTTTTCAGTTATGACTCTTTTAGCTGAGTCTTTAACACAAATTTCTGGAAAAAAAGAACATCCACTAATTCTTAGCATTGATAAATTAAAATTTTACCTTCATTGAAATGAATTATACTGTCAAATATCCTCTATTTTTTAAAGAATGAGCACTTATCACGCGTCAAGTTACAACATAATCCTGCGCTTAAATTTGATAAAATTTCATTTGTAATCTGAAGGTGAACTCTGAATCATATTGCGTACAGATAAGTTTCATGACCTCCTTAATAGGTGTTCCGATTTCCCGCTATTTTTCCCTTTCGGCGAATTCTCGGGAACTAAGAATAATATTCTAGGGAATATAAAAAAATATGTAAATCTTATAGCCGGGAAACTAAGATACAAAAAAAACACTCTAGTTTGCTTTCCTTTTGGCTATCAAATTGCCCTTTCGCATAATATGCAAATTTACGTGTCCATCTGGGCTGATTTCGGTCCCTACCAACAACCCAACTCATTGCACTGCAATCGTGGGAGTTTTCGAATGTATTTGTTCTCTGTAATAGAACGCTGCAGACTAAATTGTGGCTCTTGAATGAAAAGCAACTGACTAATCACGTTGCATGCAATCTCAATTTCTAATATTCTACCGTCTTCGGACTATACAGTATCTTGAAGTCAACGAAACACACAACATTGGCTTACGCGCATAGAAACCAACATGATAAAGTCAATTTCGGACTGGTTGGTTAGACATTCTCTGTCTTGTTGCCAAAAACAACTAGCTGCCTTTGCAATTAAATAACATTGCCTGTTCTGTTTCGACGAGTTGTTAATAGGTCATCTGGTAGCATGTCAGCTAAAGATCAGCAATAATATTGGCCACCAATTGTTCCCTTAGCATGTAAATGACCTTGTCCTGGTCGATGACTAACATTCCTTATTTTTTTTCAGTCTATTCCAGTCTTAAAATGACTCTTCTTGCCACCCCAACCGAGTCAGTTAAAAAAACAGCTTCAGTGAAATCACAATTTCTACACGTATCACCTTTATTTTCTTTTGGTTTTTGACCTCATAAACGTTGATTTACATATGAAGTTCTCTTCTGTTTTCAGTTACACTTAAATTATGGATATTTTGTCTTACGTTGGTTCTGAGTATAAAAGTAGTTGCGTATTTTCATTAAAACCATGCGCTCAATTTAGTCATAATGGAATGACTTTTACTAGACTACAGTTTAGAAATGCGTTTGAAAAATTATATTCCATTAATATTTTTTTATCATAGATTTAAAATGACTAAGTAACAGCGCCCACTGCTTTATTCTCTTAATGAGCATACTTGGATATACTAATGGGAGATTGTTTTTATACTTTTCTCCATTTATGTCCTTTTTTTACCGACTAAAAAAACTAAAACGTGACACAACTGCAAATAACCGGAAAATTAGAAAATGAACTCATTTTTGTACCTATAATTTTAGAGATTAGATAAAAACTTTATTGAAATAGAGCATTCCAATTTCAGTAGCTCTGCGCTTTATATGTTTTTTCTTCTTAAAATAAGATGCACGTAAGTTAGTCCAGTCACTTCAATATACCACATATCTTATGATTGCCTTGTGTCTTTTTTGTTCTCAATTAGTGTACATGCAAATGCAGAATTTCCAATTTATAAAAACCACAGATCTGCAGAAAATGCTTCTCTTGTCTGTAATTTCATTTTAGTGAAACATTTAGCCCTTTTGCAAATATCTGACGATGTTGATGCTTCTTATCTGGCTGCCATTAGATACATTTTCAAAAAAATTGTGGTGGGCACAAGATCTTAAAAATAAATTAGGCGCCACGAATATTAATGGAGAAAAAAACTTTGTGGGTTTTTGATATACGTATCTTACTTACCCTGTCGCCAAAATAAAACATGTGCGATCTGCTTGTTTTAGCGGTGAAAAACATACACGTATTACTGTCAACTGTAGTTGGTACTAATAAAATGACTAGATGCAATTTTATTTCAACAAGCTCTTTTAATTCTTTTACATGACGTATAGTCAATCTAAAGCTTAACCATTTTTCGTGCATTATTTGAATAGAGATCTAATTAATTAACTTTAAGTAAGATATTCTACGGGGGTTCTTAAAAAATAATTCCATAGTATTGTTCAGTAATTACATTAAAATTTGAAATCACTGTCAGCTAGAAAGAAATATAAATCCGACTCAAAATTTATAGCATAAATCTTAAGGTGTAATGACATACTATAAATTAAGTCTTTTAAATTAAATATTTTAAACAAATGATGACCTCAATGATCACAAGTGAATATCAGTATTATTGATGGAAAAAATAGTTCAGTTGAAAAAAGTTTGAATGTGTTTTTTTTTCAGTGCTTCTCGAACTTTCAATATTTGCGACCCAATTTTCAATCATAATTTCCATCGCACCCCTTCCGTACTACAACAATGTATTTAATTCAATAATAATTTACTTAGACGTAAAGATACAGTACGACTTTAATTATAAACCGTACAAATTATCAAGATAAGTACTAAATTCTGTATATAATACTGTATATGATAAGCTCATGGAGTCACTGATAATTATTAAAAACTTGTTCTTAACTTAGCATTGTTAAATTAATTATCGAATACATTTTGCAGTACTGATACATTTATAAGTATCTTATATCAATGTAAATGCGTATTTTGTTTTTTTTATTATGTGAGAATGTATTTTGCTTTGCTTCCTTTCAATAAATTAATAACTTTTTTGAAATGATCTTTTGTTTTTTTCGACTTTCCGTTATGCTTGTACCCCCATCTAGGGTTATCACCCCTCCCCCTCCGTAGGTGGGAAGGAGGGGGTGATTAAATTTATTTAATAAATTATTTACAAGGGGAGGGCACGACTACGGAAATTCATTTGGGAACGAGACTTTGTGTAACAGTAGTACTGCTGTAGGGTATTCAAACCCCAATGTAATTACGCCGAATAGCCAGTCAATTCCAAGAAAAAAATAGCCTTCTAAATTCATACTTAGCTCATATAAAAGTTATTTTCCCTCTTATGCAACGTCGTCGTGGCATGATCGTCAACGTATCGGAGTACAACGCAATGGGTCAGGGTTCGATTCGCGCAAGTGACCAAATTCCTGTTTTTATTTTTATTTTTTTCTCTAATTTATTATTTATTTCCAGAATTAAATAATTTTATTTTTTAAAAAAGACTCTTTGATTTTTAAATGATATTCTATATAATCATTGTAACTATTTACATTTTTCAAAACACAAAAAGAGCTAATATATGGTATAACTACAATTACTTCTGTCATTAAAAGCTAATTAATTGTATTTTTAAAATTATCCCTTATACCTAAATGGACATAAAATTTTACTTCCCTTTTTAACAAACCGATTTTGATCAAGAGAAAGGCAGCTGTTTTTAAAGAGCAGTTGTTATTCTTTTTTAAGAACAAAGTATTTTTTTTTCAAATAAAGAATGCTCCAATAAAATGAGAATTCAGTAGGATAACGGATTTTGGTTTCTACACTATTGCTTAAAATTTTTTGCCATTTTTACCCCTGTTTTTACAATATAACCGTGTTACTTAAAAAACATTGTTCTTGCTGTAATTCTTTTATTAACTGTGCTAGATGTCAAAAAATTGATTGTTTTGAATGTTTTTATGAAAAAATTATCACTCAGGTTTTTGTATGTATTAAAAAAAAATTCTGTTAGACAAATTTAACTTTTTACTTATATTTATTTAACTTTATTTATTATAATTTAATTAATTTTTACTTTTTATTTATATTTATTTAACTTTATTTATTATTGTTTAATTTATTTTTAATTTTATTAATAAGTATTATTATCATAACTATTAGTTGTTTTGGATTTTAAAAAAGTAAAGTAGTTACTATAGTTATATAGAATATCATTTAAAAATCAATGAGTCTTTTTTAAAAAATAAAATTATTTAATTCTGAAAATAAATAATAAAATAAATTGGAGAAAAAAATAAAAACAGAAAGTTGGTCACTCACGCGAATCGAACCTTGACCCATGGCATTGTACTGCGATAAGCTGGCGATCATGCCACAGCGACGTTGTATCAGAGGGAAAATAACTTGTATATAAGCTAAGTATGAAATTTCGAAGGCTATTTTCTCGGAATTGACTGGCCATTCTCGACGGAAGTTACATTGGGGATTGAATACCCTATAGCAGTACTACTGTTACACAAAGTCTCGTCCCCAAATGAATGTCCTTAGTTGTGCCCTCCCCTTGTTAGATAAAATTTTGAATTTGATAATGAATAAAAATGTTGAAGTATTAAGATTCTTCAAAAAGTTTTTCAAATTTAAAAAAAATTTCTCATTCGTATACTTTTAAATAAAGAGTATTTTGTCTAAGTGCGTTATTATAATTAACAAATGTGTACTTTTTAAAAGGTTTCTGCAGAAAGAAAAAGTTGCCAACAACAAAGCGCATGAACTGATTGGTTGGAAACACGTGATTGCATTTATGATGTGACTACGACATTACATGAATTTATGAACTGATTGGCCGTAATCATGTGATTGCAGTTATCATATACACTGCTGGACAATTGCTAAGGACGGATAACACTATTATCCATAGCAACCACAAAATGAAAGGAAGCAAAACGTGGAAAATTAGAATAAGTGCGGGATATTAGTAAGAAGAAGTATGAGTATGCAATTTTTTTTCCCACGTCTGTTCATCACGTGATAGCGTTCATAAGAGTTTTAAAGGTTTTGACGCGTGTGGACAGTTGTTGTTTCAAGTCAAAGTTTTACAGGAAAGATTTAATAGACGAACTTAAAATTTTTGGCATGTCTTCCCGACATCACATAGATGATTTTATGCGTGGCCGAATTATTGGAAAGATCGAAGAAGGGCGAAAAATAACAGATGTTGCCAGGAGTTCGACATCGCTCACAGCGTTGTTTCACGGCTGTGGAAGTCATTTAAAACTACTGGAATGTGTAGTAGACGGCACGGGGAGGTCGTGTTAGAAGTACGATGCCTGCAGAAGACAGATATATCGTCCTATCAGCAAAAGGAACAGGCGCACCACAGCTCAGCAGGTGGCAAATCAGTTTCTTGCTGCCTCAGGAAAGCATATCTCCCGAAAAACTGTTGCCAGACGTTTGAGGGGAGGAGGACTATACGCACGCAGACCTGTTGTGTGTGTCCCATTGACCAGACAGCACCGTACTGCCCGTTTGCAATGGTGTCGTGAGCATCACAATTGGACTGAACAGGACTGGGCATGCGTACTATTCTCAGATGAGAGTAGGTTCAGTCTGTCATCGGATTGTAGACGCCAACTGATCTGGCGCGAGAGTGGTACTGCTTATCGTCCAGAAAATATCCAGGAAAAGGACCAATATCCGACATGCAGTATCATGGTGTAGGCCGGCATCATGATCAATGGCCGCACGCGCCTACATGTGGTTGCGAATGGGACTATGATAGGCCAACGATACATTGATGAAGTTCTACTTCCTCATGTTTGTCATTTCCGTGGTGCTGTCGGTGATAAATTTGTTTTTATGGACGACAACGTAACATGTCATCGAACACTCGCTGTTCAGGATTGTCTAGACAGCGAGGGTATTCAACGTCTCGTATGGTCAGCGCGTTCTCCAGATCTAAACCCCATTGAAAATGTGTGGGATGCTTTGGGAGGCAAGTTGCTAGTCGAAACTATCCTCCGACAAACAAGAACACCCCTCATCCGTGCACTCACATAGGAATGGGATAAATTGCCTCAACAGCTGCTGGATAATGTTGTGCAAAGTATGGTACGACGTGTGGAATGTTGCATCACACTCCACGGTGGACATATCCCGTACTGATACCTTTCTTTAAGGTGCCTGCTGACTTTTAGATGCATTGTTCCATTTCTCCGTACGCAGATCAAATAAACATTTTTTTTTCTTTCAGATGTTTCACAGCTTTTGTACTTTCCAGAACAATAAATATTCTTTATTCTAATGTCTGAACAGTGTGGCAACTATATTTTATCCTACTAGGCCTCATGTCTCGCTTAATGTTATGCTACATAGCAATTTGTGATCCGTCCTTAGCAATTGTCCAGCAGTGTATTATGTAGCCCATTGTGACTGGCGCAGATTTAAATTGAAATACTTCGATTCTTGATTTAGACGTGGTCATTATTTTGAGTATTTCTTTAGTCGCAACTTGAAAATATTTCCCCACTTATGTTTACTTAATTTTTTCTATAAGTATAAGCTTATTATTGCTATAGCTCTAAAACCAAGAACTTGTAATAATTTATTTGAATAAAAATAACTATTTAATTCTAATTCGATACAGTTTGTTGTCCGAATCACGGACATTTCATAGTTAATCCAAGAAACCACTGATCTCTACAATTTTATAACATAAATAATAATTATCTGTTTTAAATAGCATTATTTTTTCAATAAATATTTAAAACGAAACTCTATATTGTAGTAGCAATCCCTACATATATTTTTACGCTATATTGGAGCATTAAGCCCGGTTGCGATTGGAAAGCAAGATGATATCAATAGAGTTGAAATGAGCAGTATGTTAAGCTTGTTTATGAAGCGTTCTCCAGATATGCGTGAAAGTTTTTGTTTTTCGAAGATAGCATTAAATTGTCGCGCCAACGTTTTGACGTCAGGACCGATGCCGTTGATGAAACGGCGCGTGGGTTCTCCGTGATTCATCTTTAAGTAATGGACACGCTCCATTTATGCACAAACGGAAACACTATGTTATTTTACGAAGTTAACTTGCTTACAAGTTCTAGCAATGGGTTTATTTTTATGACAAATAGATATTGGTCAATTTCAATTGGAATGAAGGATTTATATCACTTCTTTACATTGCAATCGTAACTGTAACCTTTATAATACAACTTTCTAGTGAAATCAGTCTCTTGCTTTTTGTTAAACAAAAGTTTTTCGAAGGTTTTTTTTTTCTTCCGCTGAGCGAAATAGAAATATTATATTATCTCATTCAAGATTTTAGAGCTCTAAAATAGTTGAACAATTAATTTAGAAGAAAACATCACGTAATGCAGTTATCGTCTTCAATTGTCACCAATCAGAATTCTATATAACACACTAGGATTTTATATTCATTGAACTGAAAGTAATCAATATCAATCAGAGAGTGTAAATACTCGTATATTGGATGCAGAAAAAAAGTTCTTTGGATATTATTGACATTTAATCTATTCCAGTCTAGAAGTATAATTAAAATTTTTGATAAATTAAAAATTTTTTATTGTACTTTCTAGTCTTTATTTATGAATAAACAAACAATCAAAAAAGAAAGGGGTAGAAATGAAAATGCTATAATATTCTCTTTGCCATAATTTTAAATTATTGAGGGGGAATACATAAGTGCGTCAATTTTTTATAAGCTCATAATACCAGAAAATTTTGTTTAAATACATTGATTGCAACACAATATATATATACATTTTAAAAATAAAAATATTTATTCAGTTCATAGTTATGACTTTGAAGATCTTTTCAATTCCATTGATATCAATGATATTATTGAAGTAATTTTGGAAAACCACAGTATTTATAATCTTAATATCAATTTTAACAAATTTAAAACTTTCATAGATTTTGTCTTAAAAGAAAATTACTTTAATTTTTTTAATGGTTCATTATATTAACAAAATAAAAGCTTGCCACAAGGAGGCCCAGCACGCAATAGTTTGGCTAATTCATATTTACACTTTTATGAATATAATTATATTATTAATAATGACTATTAAGTTTTTAGATATATTGATGATTTAATTATTTTTGGTAAAAATGATAATTTAAATCCCAATATTAATTTTTATCCGGTTTACTTAAACTTAGTTAAAATTAATAATAATCCAATTAAAACTAATTACTTAGATGTAACATTGTATATTAAGGATTTGAAATTACATAGTGATATTTATGATAAAAGAGATGCCATTTATAATTTTAACATTCTTGAAATCCTTTACTGGAATTCAAATTTATCAATATCTATATATAGAAATATATAGAAATATTATTTTTAACTATATTTATCGTAATAATGTTTTAGTTAGTGATAAAGGTAATATTTATTTAAACATTAATAACTTTATTAAACAAAGTATTGAACATGGTATTGCTGGTTATTACTATTAGCAATTATATTGCAAATAGTTCTCAATGATATACACAATTTATATTAATAACTTATTGACATTATGTTTTATTACTGATAATTTTAACTAATTATACAATTATTAAATAGATGTGTGTGTGGCGCCACATGTTTAATAAATTAATAATTTTATTTAAATATTTCTAGGATTAATTTATTTTCCAATATTCATTATTCATTTATTTATATCAATATATTCATGATTTTTTAAAAGTACATATATATATATATATATATTTTATAAAAGTACATATATATATATATATATATATATATATATATAACTTTATATTATTCTATCATAATTTTAACTTTATGCGGAACTGTTTTCCCTCTCTTGTATTTGGCGGGAAACATAACCAGTGGTTACACTCCCGCAGTAAGTCTTACTATCTACACATCTTGCATCGAATTTAAATCTATATTGTGAATACTAGTAGGCTCTAATTTTATAATTATACTTTATTAGTTTAGTGATTTTATTTATAATATTTAAATTTCTCCTAATGTTATTCTTTCCTTTCCTCTTGATACGTAGTATGACAAACTACAGGTGAAGGTTGGCTAGCCCTAAAACTTGTTTAAACCTGCAATCCTGGTTTCTAAAACCATGAGTTTGTTATTGTACTACTGTGCCTATATATTTTTTCCTATTTAGTATAGTTATCTTAGGTTCTATAGCTATATGTGTATTTTTATATATTTTGGATTATATATATGCTACTTATAATCCAACAACGAGTACCCGTAATAAATGCAAATCTTTCAAATAAAATAAAATGTATTTTTCTTCCACGTAGAATGATTTCCTTTGAGTACTTTTAGGATCAACCACATACAATGGAATTAGCTATCGTTAGTATATATTCACATTCTAGGTAACGTTTCCCTTTTTCATTAAAGTCAGATATTATGTTGTGTTGTGCAAAGAACTGGAATTTATGCGCGAGAAGCAACTTTTACACCTTTTTTTTTTTAAAAAAAAATATGGTATATTATTATGATTTAATTATTTATAATAAGATGAATTCAATTCAACTGATCCGTAATTTTATAAAATTCACTTTAAAAAAAACTGAAGTTAACTTAAGAGTTTTTCTTCAACCTCGTGTAAAATTGAATAGTTTCTTTTTCAGTTTATGCATATAGTTAAAATTACTCTTTCACATTGGTTATTTTACTTGTATATATGTATATATACGCATCCATGTTTTTAAGACCTGGCCTGTGTTTTGTAAGGAAGTGCAAACAATATATTTTAATACATTTAAGCATATTTATTGTATGTAGTGCTGCAATTCTTGGTTATAGTGGACTCGACTCAAAAGGGCTTAGATTATTTAGATAATACTATTAATATATATTTTATTCCTTGTAATTTTGGTCTCAATGATACAGTGTTGAGTACACTGTTCTTTGAGGCGGGTTCACAATTTAATGAATAACATTTTTTTCATCTCGTGTTTAGACAACTTACTTTTATAGTAACTTTACATTTTGTACATTAATTGCACCTCTCTTAATTCAAAGGAAGGCATCTAATTTCTTTGAAAATCATTTCATATATATTAAGAACAAGTCTAATGAAAACATCGGAGGTCATATCGAGGTTTTAGTTTAATTTACACATATCGAAACATCATTTACTCTTTGAATACAAACCATGAAATCGAAAAAGAATAAAATTCAGCGAATATTGCCGAAAATTGAATTTTAAAAACTTTAATTGATATTGGTATTACAACTTCTCTCCGATTTACAACAAGTGCTTCTTTACATGACCACTCTCATTTACTATTTTTGAACTATGTAATTTCAGGTTGTATTTTTATTTACAGTGAGTGCAATAGAGAGTACTATTATGTATTTTTCCTTTTAGGTACTATACATATAAGTGTATACAGTGATTTTCTGTGTTTTAAGTACAATTTTTATAACCCATTTGAATAAAAATGATGCTGAAAAATATAAATTCCACTGGCAACTTGTTGGTCGAAACGGAATTCATTTTGAGACGGAAAGACTCTGTTTATACTGGGAGAGTCACCGTGAAAGAGAAAACATACTTAATAAGAGAAAGATAATAATCATGTTACCAAAATCGACTTCACATAAATTGATAAAATGGATAGTCCTGTCACCTTTGTGAAGGTCTCCTAGGACCTCACTTTGAGAACGAGAATAAATAGGAGTCATGTAAGAACCAGTAGCCATTTTTATAAACAACTTTCTTTATTTGGTTATCTTATCCAAATAGAATCAAAGACTTTTTAACAAATATATTTAAATAGTATTATGAGGTTTTAAAGATAATATCCTTTAAATTAACTTAATTAATGATCTCATTAATTAAACATTAAATAACGATCACGCAGAGATTACCACGATAAGAGATCCCAGAATTATATTTAATAATGTTCTTATTGAACATTTAACTTTAATCTCACTCCTAAAACTTTAATGAGACTTTAAATACAAATCAATAGTTACCACTCGGAATCTCAATTCTTGAGATTAAATATCTCTAACAAGAAATCTTCAATTTAAATCCACGATAACTTTCTGCTTCAATCTCTATCTCCTACTGCTCTAACTTTACTATTTCGTTTGACTTAAATACTTAATCTAATCTGCATATAACAAGGAATCCTGTCCGCTTTTTGGAGTTGATTGGAAATAGGTAGGGAATTAAATTTCCCTAAAAAAGTCGACTCAGAAGGTTAGTGATAAAGTTCCGTATAGATTCGTCACACCTTAAAACCGAATTTTTACTAAACCGAGCATATAAGCGACTTTTAAAACTTTCATTCGCCTCGGCCACCCTTTATGTATCAACGTGACATCGTGGACCCCCAATATTTTAAACACAACCCGGCTTAATATTCTTGATCAAAATACTCATTCCAGAAGAGTTTTCTTCACTAGGGACAATTTAGTGATCTAGTCTAGAATGGCGCATCTTTCAATTTTTCTACGAAGAGTCTGTAAAAGAGGGAAATTTCAACTTTACATGAAAGGCTCCACTGACACCCAGGGGTCCGCGGACCACTGTTTAAGAGCCTCTGGCGTATATCATTACTCTACGGTGTGTCCTAAAAATAGCCCCCAAGCTCTGCACAGCTAGAATCCTTGTTGAGAGAACATAAAAAACGCCCAAAGAACTGTACCTGTACGATCCATAGTTTTCAAGAAGAATACGAAAAACAAAGTACTACGGTGCTAGTAAAAAACATCGTATTGGATACATCGATAGCAGTAATTTAAAATATTTAAAAAGGCAGATGTTCAAGCTGTCCGCTGCGCATATCGAGACAATCTTGAGCGAGCCCTGAAATGGATGAATAGCGGTGTCCACCGAAGTACAAGCAGCATGGAGACGCGCGAGCAACTGAGTTCATTTGTGTGTGTAGTCACTACTTCTCAATACACCAATTCCTTGCTCCATAGGGAAAAAAATCCGACGATGCGATATCTGGTGATGGTGCCGGCCATAAAACTGGACCCCGCGCTCGATCCAGCGGCTGGAGTATGCCATATCCAGCACAATATAGGAGCACAAAAATGAGTCGGAACCCCAACACTATTTACCATATTTTTCTCGTAAACTATGGATCCCCCAGGTACAGTTCTTTGGGCACTTTTATGTACTCCCAACGAGGAACCTGGCTGTACAAGGTTCGGGCCCCATTTATGGGACACTTTCAATAGTTATAATAAATTAGTTTTGAGAATAACCACCTATAAATTACCAAGTAGGGATTTCAGAGCAATGAACGAAAACAGACCCTTGAAAGCACATAAAAAATAAAGCATTTATCCCAATACTTCTCAAAATTTCAATAGTTGCGACCCATTTTTCAGTTATAATTTTCCTCGAACCTCCCGCCCCATGCAATTACAATCTATTGAAGGCAATAATAATGTACTTTAATACACTAAAGCTATCATACGACCTTTATTATAAACCCCACAAATTATCAAGATAAGTATTAAATTTTGTGTATGTTACTTGTAAGCAGTGGCGTAGAAAAGGAAGGGGGAGCGAGGGGGCCATGGCCCCGGGCGGCATACGAAAAGGGGCGGTGGCAAGCACCACGATATTTAAATTCAAAAAATATTTCTAATTCCAAATCGCGCCCACGCTGACATAAGCCAAGGAAATCGGTTATACAAATAAAATATCTTAAATATAACAATTAAGATTTTTCAAGTACGTAATTGTTACTTCAGCAGCAAATAAATTTTCAAGTATTTGTGTACTATATTAATATTTATCTCTTAGTAGAAACATTAAAGAAATAATTGATTCATCTTCGACTGATTAAATTTCAAATTCATGTGAGTCAATAAAGGAACATTAATTTTAAATGAGAATTTTTTTTTCGAGATTTTTAATTGTAACATTTTTTTCTATATCATTAACAATTTTTGCCTTTAGTCCTAAAAGAAATCAGTTTCATTAAAAAAATTATAACTTTTAATTTGGGGAAAGATTTTTCCTCTATGTATATGATAAAGTTGAAAATAAAAAAAATCAAGTTGGTAACAGCATCTGCAAAATAAAGATAGTGTGACAAATATTTATTTATAATAAGCTAAGTAAATTCTTTTGTATTCTAATTAGTAATAATTTCTTTCTTCAGAATAGTTATAGTTATTTATTCCTTCGAAGTACTTTCTACAGATTATATATATATATATATATATATATATATATATATAATATTTTGTTACTAACTCTATTTAAAAATTATTTATCAAAACATTTGGGAGATTTCATTGGAGTTCAAAGGTAGAATTTATAATTTCTTTCTGCCTCACAAAATTATACTAATTTTGCAGGGAGCATGGAGGAAAATATGTTTGATACACTATTTATTATTTTAAATCGTTTTCAGTTTTATTAATTGTTTCATGACATATATTTTTAATTTTTAATAAAAATACAAACGTTTTAATCTGAAAATTTATGAGTCGAAGCTAAGTCGAAAATTGAAGAAAAAAAAAACGGCATTTCCCTTATTTTATATAATTATTGATATTATTTAAAAATAACTTGATTTTAAATATTTTTGAAATTTTAATGATTTTTCGGGAATGGAAAAAACTGGGAAATCAGAAACCCTAGTTAGTACGTCAAGGGCGACAAATATGCACAAAACAGAATATTTCGCTTAGAGCAGCGTTCGGCAAATTGCAGTTCTTCAAAATTCTGCTATTATATACAGTTAAAAATTATGTCTGCTAAAAAAAGAGTTATTGTTTACTTTTCAAATTTATAAATATCCCTTAAAAAAACCTCTACATGCACATTTAAATGTGTTGACTTGCTTGCTGACAGAGTTTATTGTTAAATGTGTATTTGATTTTTAACTTTTTTTGCTATTTCCAGCTATATATGTGTATTTAGTATTGTTATTTTGGTATATTTCACAGTTTCTTATTTTCTTACACAAATTTCTTATACTTATTTTCTTTACAATGTTTCTTATTTTCTGCTGTATACGTTAAATGTCAGTTTACTTTTATGTTGAGCCTTGAAAGGTTCGAGACCACAGTATATGTTAAATCATGAAATTTGATATGTTTATATCATCTCCTGTAACTTTCTCCCCTTCTCGGACTGGGGTCACTACGGATATTCCGGGCACCCATAAAATGTCCGGCGTCAGCTAACCCAAGAGGGGATTCGACATTATGAACTATACAGAGCAAGCTTGCGATAATGCTGCCGCGATGGCTGGACGCCACACAGGTGTGCAACAGCGAATAAAAGATCCTAATGCCGAATTTGTTCCTTGCTCAAACCCTTCGCGTACATGCAGCTTCAGTGAAGGTAAATTTGGAGACTTTCTTTGGTACGCTAGAACGCTGCTATTCTTTTTTTACGCTAGAACGCTGCTACTATTTTTTTTACGCTAGAACGCTGCTATTCATTTTTTTTTCTACGTCGACGCACCGATGGGAAGGTCTTGAATCCACTGGGAAATGTTTGAAGCGGATTCAGGACTCACGATGGAGCACTAGAGGTGATGCTGTAAATTATATTAGACACCATTACAAAGAAACTTTAACTGCACTGAAAAAACTGATGGAAACGAGTAAAAGCCTTAAGGCCGTTTTCGCCATATGTTAGACAGTGTGAACTTTTTCTGTGACAGTGTGAACTGCACATTTTCGGATAGAAAAAATGCCTCAATTTTTATAAAAATTTGTGACATTGTAACTCATGCATTTGTTTATAATATAGTGTTTTTGAAATTTCAAAAAAGATGTTTCACAAATTACCCGTTTTTCCTTTTAACACGTTAAGGGAAAGTTCATTTAGCATTACGGTATAGGAGAAAAAAATGCGAAACACATTTTATAAAAGAAAAAATGTATCAACTCGGATAAAAACGAGTAGGCTCCTATTCTTTAACATTAGTCGAAGACATTCTTAATACACGCACAGATGCAGGACATTTATTAGTCGCTATGCAATCGCATTCGTTTTTACGTTACTTAGGCTTCTAGCAACCGGCACTGTGTGAAGTCAATGATGCTCAAAATTATTTGCAAACAGAGGGACTATATATCCATCAATGTGCTAAAAAAATACAGGCTTTACAGACCGTCTTAGAAGCCAAACGAGGGGAATCGTGGATGACGCTTTAATATATGCTAAAAGTTTATGTGAAGAGCTTTAAGGTATCCTACTACGTTTGGAACCGTGATTTTCAAAAGTGCATAAATGGATAGTTTTCATGATATTTAGTGTCACTTCCATTAGAATATATGCATAGATAAATTGTTTTAAGGACATTTTGACAAAACAAATTATTTAAATACAATATTTTGGCAAAAAATTAACTTGGAAATTTTTTTTTTTCCAAATGTTCTCCTTTTGTGAAAAATGCTTCTATTAGAATAATATTTCGCCTGTATATAGCTCAGACCTCTGTTCAGAGGGTCAACTAGAATTTTTGAAATATATAACTTAGAGGTGGGTTTATTCATATTTTACGACAACAGAGGGGAGCAATTTTAAGAAAAAAACGCGAATAATTATTTCAATTGGTGGTAACTCTGAAAATAATGTGAATTTTTCCAAAATTCTAGTTGAGCCTCTGTAGAGAGGTCTGAGCTATACACTGGTGTGCAAAAATTAAGGACCAAGTCGAAAAATTAGCATATCAGCTGAACGAAGCGTCAGAGCGGACAGAAAGACCAATCAGGAGATTAAGTAAGGTGATGTACGGTAGCACATGCGCAGATATGCAGGTAGACGTAATGGGGGAGTGTCCGAGTAGTATAAAGCATGTTGTCGGTGTAAGATCAGTATTTCTGGCAAAGAGATTGCACGCCGTATAGAAGGTTAAAATCACACCGAGTTGCTGCCTCAGCGAGAAATGGCGAATAATCAATCTGTTAGACGACATCTGGATGCTTTTACCCGAGGTCGAATCATTGGGAAGTTGGAGGAAGGCCTCAGTGTGACAAGTGTGGCTGCAGAGTTCGGAATTGCTCACAGCATCGTTTCACGACTTTGGAGACAATTTCAAACTACAGGAACAGCTATCCGGGGGTTCAGTAGTGGTCGTCCCCGAGGAACCACACCCGCAGATGACCAGTACATTGTCTTACAGGCCAGAAGAAACAGGCGGCAGATGCGGGAGAAATCGCTAGACACACGACACAGGCGACTGGACGACCGATATCACGTTTTACCGTGGCCAGAAGACTGCATGGTGGTGGTCTGTTTGCACGACGCCCTGTACAGTGTGTACCTTTAACGCCTGCCCATCGGAGAAGGCGTTCTCTGTGGTGCCGGGAACACCGGAATTGGAGAGACAATGAATGGGGACGAGTACTCTTTACAGATGAGAGCAGATTCAGTTTGAGTAGCGATTCTCATCGCATACTCATCTGGAGAGAGCGGGGAAGCCGCAATCATCCCTCGAACATCATTGAAAGCGACAGGTATGGAGGTCGCGGTGTTCTCCTTTGGGGAGGCATCATGCTTGGTAGTCGTACAGACCTTCACATCTTCGACGCAGGTTCAGTCAACGGGACCCGTTATTGTAACGAGATTCTTCTTCCATATGTGCGTCTTTTTAGAGGCGCTATGGGTCTGCAGTTCCTTTTCATGGACGACAATGCACCATGTCATCGCTCAGTAGCTGCCGAACAGCTCTTAGAGAATGAGGATATTGAACGTATGGATTGGCCGGCATGATCTCCGGATCTCAATCTCATCGAGCATGTATGGGATTTTCTAGGCAGACTCTTGGCAGCTCGTACCTTACCACTAGTAACGATTCGGGAGCTTCGATTAGCGCTGCAAGACGAATGGGCAGCAATGCCTCAACAACTCATTGACACCCTCATTCTCAGCATGGGCAGACGCTGTGAAACCTGCCTAGCAGTCAGGGGAGATCATATCCCCTACTAAAGACCGGATGTTTCTTGCTGGACACCCATCACAGGGATGTTTCGGCCTTCAGTCACATTGCGCTCCATGCTACTTTTTCAATAAAGCTTCTTTTTATCCCTCTGATTTCTCTTTTAGTAAGTGTTGCTTACATTACACATGTCCTTACGTATTGGGGATCTTACGGTATTAAATGTGTTGATTTGGAAAGCTTTTGTACAAAGTTATATTGAAAAAACCGTCTCGTCCTTAATTTTTGCACACCAGTGTATATAGGCAAAATATTATTATAATAGAAGCATTTTTCACAAAAGGAGAACATTTAGAAAAAAGATTATTCTAAGTTAATTTTTTGCCAAAATATTATATTTAAATAAAATTTTTTTTATCAAAATGTCCTTAAAACAATTTTATGCATGTATTCTAATCTTAGTTGCATTAAATATCATGAAAATTATCCATTTATGCGCTTTTTTAAAATCATGGTTCCGAACGTAGTCGGATACCTTAAATTTCTTTTGAACCCCAAGACGAATCAAGGGGAAGCATATATTTGGAGACCGAAGTAAAGATGTTCAGTTATCGAACGAAGATGATTGAGGCGAACAATGTTTTCTTCAATAGACAAAGTAACTGTTGAAATTCGAAAAATATTCCAACAGTTGCAGAATTTAGCACAAACATATGCTTTAAGACCTGAAGTGATATTAAGTATGGACGAACTTAACTTGGATCAAGCTCCTGAAGACATTAATAAAGAAGAATTCCAACTTGAGCGCGAACGTCTACAAGCTTTTGTAGTTACAACAGAACCAGGCTGTAAAAAAAGAACTCATTAGGTCCGGCTCTCTGGGTTTTTTAAAATATATTATTGAGTCCAAACTTGAATATGTCTTACCAAACATTGTTTTAATGTTGAGAAGTTTTTTAACATTTGCCATCAGTATTGCATCAGTAATTGCCATCATCCCAGTTGTTGGGATTTGCCAGTTGCGAGAGAAGCTTCTCTAAGCTAAAATTATTCAAAAATTATCTCAGATCGACTATGTTCACGTTAAGGTTAACAAATTTAGCTATTCTGGCAATTGAACATGACATACATATTGATATTGACAGCTGTATAAAAGATTTTGCTCTGAAAAAAACACGAAAAGTGCATTTTTAATCAATAAAAGAATTTAAAGCTGCTTTTTTTTTACTTTTACTAATTTTTTTGACTAATAACTAAAATAGAGGGGTGGTAAATTTCCGGTCGGCCCCAGGCGACGAATGCTCACGCTACGCCCCTGCTTTCAAGTAACAAATGTTTTAAGTAAGTTATTTTTAAATAATAAGAAATGTATCATCTTTCTAGTGTAGGTTTATCCCTTTAGGCCCAGATAAGATGGACTTAACTGGATTTATGTTAATCCATGAGCTTCTCTTTGGATCCGATAGTGCCAAGGGGTTCCGTAAATCTTCTGCATCGAGGGCCAAAATGAGCTTTTACCGGCACTGCATGTTACATTTCCTTTTTAACTTTTAAGTTGGAACATATTGCAATAATATGCATTTCTATTATGTCAGAATACATTTTGTGTTACTTCCTTTCAGTAAATTAATATTTAAAAATCTTATTTTCGACTTTTTGATACGCTCGTGCCCTCCACGTAGGGTTATCTCGCCCCCTAGGGAAGTGCACTCCGCAGTTTGAGAAACGCCAATTTAATTCATAGAAGAAGTTTTGATATTACATATTTCATGAGAAAAAAATGTACAAGTTTCATTCATTATTTCACACACGTTCTAAATTCATCACAAATATGGATATAAAAAAAACTAATCCATAATGTCTTTATAAGGAAAAGCGCATCTCACCACTGTGGGGCTGCACACACACAATCTCAATTTCTATTTAATTAATTCCATTAAACTGCAATCTCTATTATGTTAACCACTTGTCGAAAAACCACCACGCATTATTTTTCTCTCCCTACTTCTAAGTGACCATGTAATGAAAGGAAAATAAAGTACTTGTGTTGATTTATGGAATTCGGGATCACTGTTGTTTCAGTCACCGGAAAGGAGGAATTATTCATTGCTTTGGGGTGCCAGAAATGGCTCAGTCTGCGGCAGGCAAAGAAATGTATGTTTTGATCACGTTTTTTCAAAACTTTGCTTAAGTGGGCGGGGTGGAGACTTTTGCTGGTCTTTTTATGGCACTCTATTCCTTGTCGAGTAAGAGATACTTGACCTGAGGTCACAGCTCGCGGTTTCTCTCTCTATCTGCCTAATGAATGAAAGGGCGATGTTATACGAGTATTCATGCGATTCAAGATCATCTCTTTTGTCTGCAACGAAAAAATGTGCCTTGTTAGTCTTTTCTTGACATATCTTCGGTCTTTATTCGAAACAAGCGGTTTCTCTTGCGTTTTTTAGTATTCGTCCGGCGACTCGAAAACATTTACTTTTTTCCCTGTTTTATTATTCTCCCTTTTTTTATTAAGATACTGTATTTTTCTGCTATAAATTAAGACAACGTGTATCAGTAAATCCGGTTTGTCTCTTCAGCATTCTGTTGGGAAGAGCGAATTCAAAAAAGGACACCATGAAAGCTAAGAGAATTTTATTTACTCTGGTAATTTGTGATTTATTTGACAAGACGGCTCAGAATTAAATAACTAATGTATAGATTTTCAGTAAAAACAAGGTTGCAAACTTCAAAGTTGACCGAGTGAGAGAGTAAAACTTATTTTTACACCGCCTGTAAAGCAACACATGGGCTATTGGTGACGGTCCTCGTCATTTTGAACCTCCATCAAGTGACGAGAAAAACACCTGAGCTGGCACCTCCCCAAACCAACGGGAGGACATTGAACCTCGACAGATTTAATATGCACCAGCTCCTTCTGCACGGTGGATCAAAATTTACCGAAAACTTTTACAAAAGAATGTCTAAGGCATAAGTAAACTAAATTCAGTGGCGCAGTCCATAAGGACCAAGGCCTACTGTGCCCTTCTCAGATTACGTGACCTTGGGGGCTGAGGTGCATAAGCAGATGTTCCGACCAAGTGGTCAGAAGATATAAGTACAAATGATTAAATGAAAAAAATATAATGAGAAATTTATTTGTTGGGTGATGTGTTAGATGCGTAGTATTGTAGATTTTGTATCTAGGCAATATAGTTCCATATAAACTGTTTACCTCGTTTTAATGTCAAACGATGGGATATAACCAATACATTGAGCGATTAGTTAATTTTATTGAATTCCAATGAGGTAGTTTGATTGTATCTTAACAATTGTTAAAATCCCTCTGCTTGCTATTCGTTAGAAGAGATATTTTTTTTTATTGAAAACAATTATAAAATCCCCGTGCACCACAAAGTATCACACGGGGCTTACAGAAGTAAGTATTAAACACACATTCAAGGGAAATAAACAATTAAAAAAATGAAGTTAAGAAGGATTACTAACAGTTACAACAAATTTACAGAAATTTTTGAAAGCACTTCTGGTGGAAAGAAGTTGGTGAAAATTCGGTGGCCAATTAATGTTGAGTCTCTTGAACGCCAGTCTTATGATCTTTCTCTCTCTGACATACTTGGAACACAGAAGGATCACATGTTCTACATTTTCCTCGCCACCAATATTACAGTCACAGAAAGATGAAGGAGCTAAATTAAATTTGTTCAGGTAGCTTTTGAAATTACCATGACCAGTGAGAAATTGGGTTAATTTGTAGTTAGTGTAAAAATGATGACATGATAGTCTCTTATTAATGGTGGGAAAAATTGCTTTGTTATGCTCCTCTTATTAGAAATTAGATATTCTTGGTTCCAAGCCTTCATCATTCTTTCATTCGTGATCTTATTGTAAAACGATTTAGGAATATTAACGTCAATGTCAATTTTGCGCTTGGTTGCAGCTTTTGCAAGCCAATCGGCTCGCTCATTTCCAAGAACGCCCGTGTGTCCGCGAACAAATGCAAAATCTATTGAGATGTTTTTATCTCTTAGGCTTTTAAGTTGCTTTTGGATCTCGACGATTATATTATTAGATGAAGAAATACATTTAAGAGAATCCAAGGAGGAAAGAGAGTCAGTACAGATGAGATATTCTGAGATGACACTATTTTGCTCAGTGATCCATTTAACGGCGAAATTTAAACATAAAGGTTCAGCTACAAAAACTGTGCATTCATCACGAATTCTAAATTGAAAGTTCTCGGATTCAACACCACTCCTGAACACAACAAATGCGAAACCAACTCTTCCATCAATTTTACTGCCATCAGTATAGCAAATAACAGGGAAATCTTCTGTGCTCTTGTCACTAAATTGAACAATATTGATGGCATTCCTCTCTGAAGGATGAGGGATAATAAATGGAGACATATTATCAAGTATACAACAACTAACCATATATTTTCAACCGTGTGATGTGTTTTCGAAGAAGATCCCTGCCCATTTGTTCTTTGAATGTTACTTCACGCGAAATGAGTTTAAATGGGCACTGCTTATACAGCTCTTCTTGCGGAGAGCCTTACTGAAGCTGAAACAATGTAGTGGATGGAGTTTCCAGCATGCTCTCTTGATCTTATCCGATCAAGCGCGTTTGAGACACACTCGGACGACGTGTTTCTGCAATATCAAGGCCTCCTGTTACAGTCCAAGACTTGGAGATCGCACTTCGTCAAGAGTGTACTCCCCAAAGTCTCATGGATAACTTCATCGCATCCGTGCAAAACATATGTGCGGCATTCTTAAGTATTCTGGGGAAGGGGCTACACCACATTAAAAATTCTGTATCATTTCCAAGCATTAAGTTTTTTATCATTTACATGCAACCAAATTGTCGTCCAGAAGTATATAATTTCATATTCTCTATACCAGGGATGGCGAATCATTGGCACGCGTGCCATTGGTGGCAAGTGGCACAATATTTTGGGCACGCCACTCATCAAAACGGTTTGCATTTTAGTTCAGAAACTATATTATTGCAAGTAACCCCAAACTTAAAAAACAATTTCAAAGATTAAAATGTACATGAGAAACCAGACAAAGATATAGTTATTGAAGTATTAATTTCCATAATTGATTCTTCAATCAAGGAGTTTTCAGTGAGATTTTCTCAGTTCAAAGAATTGTAAGAAGAGTTCAAGTTTATTATGTACCCTGATGTGACATTATTTAATAAACTGAACTTGTTCCAATTCGATTCGTTGGAAATTGAAAAACTTGAAATGCAAATTATTGATTTCTAGTCTAGCTCAGTATGGAATCAAAAATTTATTGAAGCAAGGAAAAAGTTGGAATTTATTGAAACAGATTAAGAAGCAATGTAAGTAAAAATGCCATTAACGAAATTTTGAAAACATGGAATTCGATTCCAGGCACATTTGACTGTTTTAAGAAGCTAGCTTGTGCTGTTCTAACCATACTTTCACCTACCTATGCTTGCGAGTGATTATTTTCAGAGATGAATAACATTACAGACTCACTAGAAACCGTTTGGCAGATGACTTCAATTCAACACGCATTCCGCTAAAAGTAACATTTTACAATGCTAATATAAGTTGTTTGTCCTCTCTATATGCAATCTGCAACAACAGAAGTCACACTAATGTTACTTAAATTTAATTACGCGTATAGCTGAAACATTTACTACTATACAGTGCAAAATGTATGTTTCGTAGTAAATAAAGAATTTTGTGGTGTGAGTATTTAGTTTTATTATTTTTAAACTTACATTAAAATCAAAATTAAGTCAACATTATTCGACGGCACGTCTATACCTCATTAAAGATATCTTAAAGAAAAAATGACACGTTGAACCAAAAAGGTTCGCCCCCTCCACCCTGCTCTATACCATTCTTATGAATTAAGGTTCCCATAGAACTCTCTTTTGCTTCTTTTTTTCTGTATTGCTTTTTGTTACACCCGTATTCTCCATTTTATGCCCAAGCATGCTATAGCGCAGCGGCAACTTCACTTTTTTGCTTCCTCCCCTAATTTTTTAGCAGTGTGTGTATATACACCCTCACAAAATGAATTTCAAACCCGATTGGTTACATCTATTTCTGCTTACCTATTTTCTTAAGTGAAATTATATAGAGTCGAAATTATATTTGTTATACATAAATAAAGTTTTAATACAATTTATTTATGGCTCTCAACTTTTGCTGATGACCAGATTGTTATGAATAAATTATTTGAGCGAAAATATTCAACAACGTTTCATAATGGAGACAGTGAAGATAATGTAGAACTTTTTCCTACAGAAAACCTTGTAAAATTAAATGAGATAACTCTGGGGTATGTATAAAAATATTAATACTTCTGTTATATAAATCTTAGAATCTATTGTCATGTGTGCATCCAACCTTTGATTCTGAAGGTCTTGCAAAATTTTCAGTTTGCGTATGCAAAACCATGAGTACATATAACACTCCTCTAGACTCACTCAATGCTCTCCTTCATAAATCGCCATGAATGAAATATAAATATCAAAGTTTGATATTTATTCATGCGTTTTTCTTGAGTAAAATGGAGATGTCACGCTGAGATGGGTGTGTGTGATTATTCGATGTTATTAAACCAATTCTCTCAGCATGTTTCTGATGTATTCATTTTCAGTTATGACAAGATAACAAGAAACCAGAAGCATTAACGCCGAGTTCATTTTTCTTTATCTCAAACAAGAAGCGTCTTGCATAAATAAGAGAATCAGTTTTTTTTATTCAAATTTTTAGACTGTTGATGCTACTGAAAGAGTATTTTTTTTAAAAAAATAAGAATATTTAACTTGATTGTATAGTTTTCATTGCGATTGATAAAAAGTAAACTCCTTTATTCGATATTCTTCAAAATGTGAGTGTTATAGAAATGTTTGGAAGACTGCATATAACAGTTGAAAACTAATAATTGAGAATACTAATATGCTGTTAGACAGAATTTAATAGGAATTACTTAAGTTTTATTGTCTATTAATACTGAATTTGAATTTTGTTAAGGGGACCCATTGGCTGCTATTGAAACATAAATATAGACAAAAGATGAAACAAATGGTAAAGTATCATATTTGTCAGCGATGTTCCATTACATCATTGCCAAATTTGATACATTTCATGATTTAAAATTATCATCACATTCAATAAAATGGGAAAACACCCAAAAATAAATAAATTTTTGTAAATTGTAGACAAATATTTAAAAATTAATGCTAAAATGAGTAAACTAATTTGTATATTAATCCCTTCGGAAAAGAAACTTCATCAGACATTAATTACACAATCCCTGCTATAACTTTTTTTCAAATTCAAATAGTAACGTTTTGAATCTATAATGAAATGTTGCGTATGTAATCTATCCTGTTCGAATTGTTCACCTCTATTTGTTTTCTGTGCTTTTTCCCCTTATATGGTTGTATCGAATTGAAATAAATCCATCGAGAGAAGTTCTTTTTATGTTAAATATTATTTTAATACTGAAAATATTTTGAAATTTTTTACGTTAAAGTTTATGCACAGTGTCTGCTGTATGAAATTTTGTGCCCAAATTTTGAATTTGTTTTAAGAAAATTTCTATTAATTGTTAAGGTTATAAATTTAAGATCAATGTTACAACTTCTGATAAAAAAACCTACTTTTTCGGCGTGTTAAAATATTTAAAGACATCCTGATATGTTATGTGATATTAATTGTTATCAGTTATATATTTTTGACATCCCTATATGATACGTCGTTTCATTTCGAACGTAAAGTTACAAATTGTTGCTTTCCCATACTAGCAATTGTTGAACCCAAATATTAAAGAAATATTGATGAAGATTCAGTTGATAATTTCTTTTGAATCGTCTAAATCAATTAGTTTTTTTAAACTTTTACTTCAATGTATTCCGTTACTCATTATTTTAATTCTGATGAATTTTTTCTCTCTTTGTACTTAACGTATATACGTGTGTGCTTACTGTACCACAAAATTTTTTTGTAAATATTGATTTCCAATACTTTTTCCTAATGATGTTTTTGTTATACATATCATAGATATGTTTTAAAAATTCGAATTCATTGAAAGTATTAGAGTGAAATGAGAGAGAAAGCTTGTGTTTCACTAATGAAAAAATTCTAATATAGAATTGTAGAATTGTCTTTATATATATTCTAGATTTTCAAACATAAGGAGCTTAAAGAACGCAAATTAGGTCGAAGGAAATTAAATTGGTGAATTATTATTCGAAACAAGCAAGTGTTGTATATGTGTATGTGTGAATTTAATAATAACATTTAATATTAGTTTTGATTCTAATTTTATTCATTTCTTCTTTAATTATAATTACTAATCATATTTTTCTAAACACCAATCTCACTTCATTTCCCGCGTTAAACTCTGTGTTATAACACATTTATTTCCTTTACCCAGAAAAAAAATATCTTAATAACTTACAAATACGTTTCTCGACGAACAGAGGAGTGTCAAGTTTTTCCCTAAAACCACTTGCACAATTTCTATCAACTACAATCAATTTCTATCAATTTTAATATTACTACAATTCCCCTTCATTTGAACAAGTTATTATAAAATCCCTATTATTCTCCTGATTTTTATTCTCCAGCTGAGAGAACGTAGGATACTTCCGTCTCTTTTCTAAATTTGTTCTTGTAGAGCAGGGATGTCCAACCTGCGGCCCGTCTTTAAAAATTTTGCGGCCCGCGAGATTCAGTACAACTTTATAAAATGCGACTATTTTGTTCAATATTTTGTTTTAAAGGGGTTTTTTAAATCTATAATTGTTTCTATTTCATCATGTTGCTTCTGTTAAATCGAATTTTTTTTTAAATTTTTTTTCGAAATTGAAATTTATTTTACATAAATCGTGCTCAAACTTAACGGATGAAAACCTTCAACATAAATTATGATACGTAAATACATACAATGAGATCGACTTGCAATTAAAAGAGTCAAGTGAAAGAGTTAAGAAACAAATATCTCACTAATTAAATACATAAAAAATTATTTGATCTTTGTATTATTCTTATCATATTATCTTTGTTTGTATACATGAAAATCAATGAAAATAATAATAAATCAATCTTTCTTAAATTTTCACTCCAATAAAAGTTTGTAATGGGTCGTACTCGAATATAAAGATATATACACTGCTGGCCACCGTAAATGCAACACCAAGAAAGACAAGAGATAGCACAACAAAATTTATTTTGTAGATAACATGTTGACCAAGTATCAAATGATTAAACTTATAGACTTCTGTGAAGTGTGGTTCCTGCCAGAATCAGTAGCCAGAGTAGCTGCCATTGTTGGAGATCACCGCTGCCACACTCTTCGGCATTGATTCAAAGATACTTTGGATGTGTTCTTGGGGTACAGCAGAGCAAGCAGCTTCCACACGTTGACAAAGTTAATCTGGTGTGGCAGCTGGAGGTATAATCTGGGTCAATCGTTGAGCAACCATGGACCACATGTTTTCTATCGGCGAAATATCCGGAGAACGAGCCGGCCAGGGAAGCAATTCAATCTGGTGATTGACGAAGAACCTTTGGACAATACGTGCCACGTGTGGTCTCGCATAATCCTATTGAAATATGGCTGTGGCCAAGCCCTGAAAGTAAGGAAGGACAACTGGCTCCAACACCTCGGAGATGTAGCGCTGGCTGTTTAAAATACCGGCAATGCGTACTAGATGAGTGCGAGAATGATATCCAATACCGCCCCATACCATAATATACGATGCAGGATCAGTGTGGCGGTGCATAACGCAGCTGTTCAGCATCCTCTCTCCATGGTGTCTCCAGACTCGAATCCGACCATCGTGGTGTTGCAGACAGATGCGTGACTCGTCAGTAAAGACAACTTCATTCCATTCTGTCGCCCATGAGGTGGATGCGATCGTCCATGTCGGTCCGTCGTACCCTTCTGCATCCAACGGTCACATATCCGCATTACAGATGTTTGGTTTCGTCCAACACGACTACCGATTTCCCTGAAAGATAATCCACAATCTCGGTAGGCCACTATCCTTCCTCTGTCGAACTCGGATACTTGATCAAAAGCTGATCGTTGTTTTTTACGAGACATAACAGATCGTTTTTCGAAAAAACAACAAGAAAAACAAAATTGCCAAACTTGAAATCGTCGAAATCTCCAAGCCTTAAACAGCGCTTTGAGGTGGCGCCACAGGCGCGCGTGATGTGTGTCTGCGCTGAAATTATAATCATTTGCATATCTCACCTCCACTAATACATGTTGTAAATTTCAGTTTATTTGCATGATTCCTTCAGGGTGTTGCATTTACGGTGGCCAGCAGTGTATATACTATATGCGGCCTGCGGGATTATAATGTTTTTCCGAAGTAGCCCACGAGGTCATTTGGGTTGGCCGCCCCTGTTGTAGAGAATGGACGTAAAGTGGCCCCTCTCTTCTGTTTAAAATACGTTGGTAAATTTGTTTCTGTAAGACTATTTCTCTTCTCACGACTATTCCCACAATGCATTTATTACACACACATATAGAAAATGTATATATAAAAATCAACAAATATTCCGCACACACATATATGTAATATATATTCAAAAAAATTGAAGCATCACAAAGAAATAAATTTTATTGAGATCGAGCCTTTATAAGATAACAAAAGGATTTCATTTCTTAAGCGGTAAGAACCATCAAGGCTTCGCATTTGCGCATTATATGTTAAAATAAGTAACTGATTAAAACCTCTTCAGGTGGTTTATCTGTATCCATCGATGAAAGAAGTGATAAATATCTTTAAACTTATCTTGCGATACATCCTGAAAAGCATCTATCAATTGCTTCTCCATATCTGAGACATTTAGAGTTGTCCAAATCTGGTGGCCTACTATGTTCAATTGGCGAAGGCCTTCATAACTTAGCTGGGCAAGAAAGGTATAAATTGCAAGGAAATACTCCAGAGATATACGAGCCATATGAGACCTGGAATTATCCTGCCTCAAGGTAATGTGTCAAGAATGGTAACGCTACCGGTCATAGGATGTCATAAGCGTATCATTCAGCTGTTGAAATTGTACGTGGGATGACTGAGGGCAATCTGCTGCGTATAAGATAAGCACTCCAAACTATCACACTAGGAGTAACAGATGTTTACCTCAGTAAAACACAAAGGGATGTTATCATCACTAATTCTGATCCCTCCGCATACGGATCTGCACCAAGTTGATCTGCATCAAGACTGAAGCAGGATTCATCGCTGAACACTATGTTGGCAGCCATGATGATCGGCTACGAAGCCACTCTAGATGTTTCTTCCGATGCTTTGGGATTAAATGTGGACCTCTTAAAGCTGCTTAAACGTACTTTTTGTGGATCAAGGAAGGATCAAGATAATTCACAATTATTGTATTTATTATTAACTCCATTATTATTATTATTAATGCATTACAGGGGCGTAGCTTCCACCGTATCAATGATACCGGGCCTCCTAGTTATCGGGACCCCAACATATGCAAGCGATAAATTGTAAAACGTTATCAATAGTCGTATTAACACAGCTCCCACTTTCAAGAGAAAGCCCCTAAGGAATTTTGATACAGGACTCCCTCAGGGCTGGCTACGCCAGTGCTGCATCCTAATGTCTACACAAATGATTTAATTTATTTCCATGCACAAATAGTTTGCTTAGCGGTATTGGTTTATGATTGGAAGAAGCCCATTGTGTTTCAGGATATTTTATTTTAAGTTATTTTTACATTTAATATTCAATTTGTTCTTTTACTACAAAATAACTTTCGAAGAGGCATTACTAGTTTTCTAAAGCGCATGAATTTATAAACTTGAAATTTAAAAAGGGAATGCAAAGAGAATTGAAAAAGAGGAACGAAAATGGTGTCGAATGCTGGATTTGCGAATGAATAGCATAGTATTTTTTTTTATCTTTTGCACTTCTGAATTTCGAAAACGTACATTTTAAATAATATTTGCTAAAAATATTGAAATAAATTAAACAATTTGGATATCTTTTTATTAACTTTTCTTAACTGTCGAAAATATGCTTTGGTTTAAATTTTTGTCATGAAAAACGAGTCATACGCGCCAATTATTTTAAACTCTTCAGAACAACTCTAATCAAGCGATACAACTTTTCATTTTTCCGGGTATTTTGTTGTCGTAAGAATAATTCCTTTTGTATTTCTTAACATTGCGTCACGAGTTTACTTTGAGAGCTAATCCATCGGACAGTGAACTTTGCCAGGTCCTTCAAATTTTGGAGCTGTATTTTACAAAAAAATTCTTAAGATGTTTCTTCCTTTTTATTTTTTGACCGAGAATGCTGCTAGCCAGCTTTATTCGTTTATTTTAAAGGTTGAACACACACAACGCACACACAAATCATGTTCTTAATCTAATAAATTACATCTTTAATGTCTCAAAGAAATTTCGTTTAAATACGAATTATATTATGAAAACTTGAATATAAAATTTTAAAAATTGAAAGAAAAATTTGTCATGAATGTAAAAAATAATCTGAAGAAAACAAACTTCAAAATTTCAATATGCAATTTTGCAAAGAACAGCGACCTCAGAAAATACTTCGCACCAAATCCACTGTCTTATGGAAAAATCGTTTGGCTCAAAAGTATGCTAAATGACGAAGAAACTGTTTTCGAGATGTGCATGGCAACTTTACAAAAGTCAAAATTTTTCAATAATTTGATTATTTTTAACTTCTTTTTCAATTGATAAAACATTACTAAGTTTTTGCATGAGTTTTACTTTATTCTAAAACAAATTCTAAAAAAAAATGTATCATTGTTCTAACATTTTTGAAAATTAAGTTCATTATTGGTGAAAGCAGGCATTTGAAATGTGTGTGTGGTTAGGTACACTTTATTGATCACTAAAAAATGACATGGATTTTTTTTTTTTTGCAGATGCTGGAATGTTTTTCATGTGATTGAATATTTTTCTTTCTATCTGATTGTGTGCGAGAAAATTAATTAAATAATTCTAAATTTTTTCACCCTTTATTCTAGTTTAATTTTTACTATGATGCTAATTTTACTTTTAATAAAATAAAATTCAAATTTATGCGTATTATTTTTAAAAAAAAGCAACACTGAAGACAATTTTGAGTGACAACTACGAATCTCTGATGCAGTAAATAGATTGAAGTTCATTATCAATGATTTTTTAATTTTATTGTAAATTAGAAAATTTATTTAATCAAACTAAACTCATTATAGCTCAAATAAATAAACGGATAAAGTTTTGTTTCTCAACACCTAAGATCAAATTCTGAACTTATATTACCTATTATTTAATGATATTTTTATTCATAAATTCTTATTTCAACCAGTTTAAAGAAATATCAATTTATTAAACTGATTTTTTTTTGTGACTTCATAATAGCTTTTTTTTAAATAATTTTGTATCATGTTTTTTGTCATTATATACTTACTACTTCAGCAATTTTTAAGATTTAAGAAATTTAATTATTTTAGAACCAAGAACATAAGAATCGGATGTATTTGAACCTTTTCTCAGATTTCATTTGAGTATTTTTTTTAATATTTACTAATAATCCATTGCGATATCGGAAGTAAATTGTTAATTTGCTTTAGATTATTTTTAATATTTTATAAAACTTATAAATAAACGATATTTCTTGTTTTATAAGTGTTTATAAGCATTGGAAGCATTCTAAAATATTAATACCTTTATTTTTGGATTTTTTAAAACTGTTTTTATTTGTACTTTATTTATTATTTATACAGTTATTTTTCTTATTTTTGCTTATCGGATTATAACATTTCTGTTTCTGAAAATTTACAAAATCTGTTAAGCTGTTTTCGCTTAAGGCTATAGAAAATGAATCAAATTTGTAGCACGTTTTCAGTAAGAAATATCTCTTAATACTAAAGTAAATTCGCAAAGTTATTAAACATATATTCTCTTATTAAACTGTAGTCTTAAAATTCAGAGAAGTATTCAATATAAATAAGCTTTTCTTATACTCTTGATACAGAATACAAGAAATAAAATATGAAACATATTCTTTATAAGGAAAAAGAATTTAAATAAAAGTAAAAAGTGTATAAAAATATCTTGCTTTTTTTTAAATATGTTTGTTAAATTATATTTTAATAATTTATGTAGTCTACTTTATATATATATAAGTATGTTTAATTAGATTTCCAAGGTCAAATACTCACGCAAAAATATTAAACAGTTTTTTTTATTAAATAAATTATTCTCCTTTATCTATGAAATAAATTAATTCTCATTTTCAGAGGTATAAGAAAACTAAACCTCAATTTGAGTGAACAGAAAATGACCTTCTTAACAAAGTTGGGAAGTTAATTCATATTACAATTAAATTAATTTACAAGTTTATAATTTCTACTTAGTTCACAGAGATTCTACATATCCTCGTCATCTTTTAGAAAAAGAATTGCAATTTATCTCCTGTTTGAATCTGCATCTACGTTAAACTTTTCTGTCTCTGTTATGTACTGTACCTCAGAATAGCACTGTAAATTAAATCCAATAGTTTCAGTTCACTTCATCTCTAAGCATATTTACACAAACAGTTTCTGGAAACGAATCCTACAAGAGGACTCAACAGCAATGAGAAAAAATCTCATAAAAAAATTAATGGAATATTTTTTTGTTTAAAAAGATTTCAGAGACTGTAATCAACTCTTGGCCATCTGGTAACCTTTAAGATATCCGACTACGTTCGGAACCATGATTTTGCAAAAGCGTGTAAATGGATAATATTTATGATATTTAGTGTCCCTTAGATTAGAATATGTATATAAAATTGTTTTAAGAATAGCATTGCAATAAAAAATTATTTAAGTACAATATTTTGACAAAAAATGAACATAGAATGACCCATTTTCAAAATGTTCTCCTTTTGTGAAAAATGCTTCTATTATAATAATATTTTGCCTGTATATAGCTTAGACCTCTGTACAGAGGTTCAACTAGAATTTTTGAAATATATATCTTAGAAGTGGGTTTATCCATGTTTTACGACAACAAATTTTAAGAAAAAAACGCCGATAATTATTTCAATGGGTTGTAACTCTGAAAATAATGTGAACTTTTCAAAAATCATAGTTGAGCCTCTGAACAGAGGTTTGAGCTATATACATGCAAAATATTATTATAATAGAAGCATTTTTCACAAAGGGAGAACATTTTGAAAAAAGGTTATTCTAAGTTAATTTTTTGCAGAAATATTGTATTTAAATAATTTGTTTTGTCAAGATGTCTTTAAAATAATTTTATGCATGTATTCTAATCTAAGTGACACTAAATATCATGAAAATTATCCGCTGATGCGCTTTTTTAAAATCATGGTTCCGAACTTACTCGGGTACCTTAAGATAGTTTTCGGGAAGTATTTGATGCATCCGAAAGGAAAACCAAGAGTGCGAAACAGGTACATAGGTTATAACACTCTAGTATAAGGGTGGTGTGGACATGTTCCTTTCTTCGACCTCACCCTCAAATCAAAACAACTCCCTGTGGTCCTTGCTTTCTGTCACTTCTTGAATCACTCAACTTTCCAGAGTGTTCCTCCCTTTTTGACAGTGCTACGATTCGCTTCCTTTTACGTACGCACACTTTCAGCCTTCCCTCCCCCATCCTTTTTCTTCCCTTCAAAGTTTTGTTGCTTGTAAGTGCCGAGATGTTGTTATTTCACATCTGCTACACATAAATAACATTTTGCTTAAGATGTGTTTGGAAAAAGTTAATTTTTGGAAATTAATTGTGACGAGAAAACATAGCAAGAGGTTTTCCCAGCAACCATAGCAACAAACAATTTAGTTCGAAAATAGTTCGCTACAATTGATTTGTGGCCTTAAATCTGTTTGGTCGTTCCTTTAAAATGCTGTAAATGTTAAATCTTCCAAGAAAAGATCTTAATTTTCTTAACTTTCCAAAGTAATAATTGTACAGCTACCCAACTGATTTCTTTCTCACCACACTTCTCTTAGAAGTCGTTTAATAAAAACTGCACTAACCACCGCGGCTAATAATTTCTGTTAAAGAGACAGTCTTTTCTAGATCACCGAAACTTTTTTGCAGCATCTCTTTTTCATAATAATGAACAAATTTCTATAAACAGTGTTGCCATTCACACAAAATTAAAAGGTTATATTCACTGTTGCTACTCATAGAAATAAGAAATAGTAATACAATTATATATATATAACGTTACCATCTAAAAAATAAACAATTTATAATACATTTTCAACAATAAGTTTTCGTTCACAAATTAACCAGTATATATATTTTATTTATAATTAATAAATCTCATCTATATATTGTTTAATAAATAATTAACTATGTTTTTATTTCATTGATTTAGTAAATTTATATTTCGTTAATATAAAAAATTCACTGTGGCAATACGAGAAAAAAATACAAAGCGATAATCTGAGAAAACTAGGGAAATATGTTCTATTTTAGTAAATATATGTAATGTATTTTTTTTTGTTTAAAAGGAATTGCATATTTTTACTTTAAATCCTTTTCTGTTTTCTCTCTAAAAACAATATTAAATCTCTTAAGCAATGTTTATTTTACAGACATTCGTTGTACGGTATAAGAATGGAGAACAGACAATACCAGTGACCGTTGTTCTGGATTACAAGAAACAAGTGAGTATTAACAATATGAAACCCTTCCTTTTAACACTTAAAAGTACATGATTTAAAAGTGTAGAGTTTTTTTAATATATGTCCAAGAGGAAAACAAACTATACAAATTATTTAACAATATATTAGCAATGGATTTCCTATCCAAGAAAATCAATATGTAATTAGCCTCCGATCGCGTTGGTGTGAGGATCAAACGAAGGAAGAAATCTAAGCAAATGAAATAATTTTTTTTTATTCTTATCACTTTCAATCATTACGAACTTTTGCAATAGCTAATGGAAGCGGAAAAGTTTTATTATTAAAGATGCTTTCCGAATGATACAGATTACAGCTCAATTCCTTGGACTAAAACTACGAGACTTCTAATCTTTTTTTTTCTTTTTTCAGTACACGCAAACAATTCAAATATAAATTTTTCAACTTTGGTTCAAATTAACATCTAACAGCTATCTTCCTCTTCGAACTCGATTCACTTAACTCTAAATAGTATCATTTATTTGCGTAAATCGCTGTTCTTTTACAGAAAGAGGTATTCCACTCAGGGGCGTACACAAGAGGAAGAGAGGTTGGAGGTTGACTCCCCCATAGACTAGCAATTTTTTTTTTATTTTACCTTAGAGATTACCCTCAGCGCTTTCATCTACGCGTTTCTTAGAATAAAACCCCTTCCTCCCATAAGAGAGATCTGCGTACGTCACTGTCTCCAGTATAATAACGAATAGAAAGAGATTTCCCTTAAGGAATCATAGAGAACCCGTTACAAATTAACCTCTGTAGAAATAAACATTTGTTATTTTTTTCAAATGGGCTTCGTTTTGGCAACTAAGCCATTTGCTGTGACACGACAAGTCCCCCCAAAGTGGAAGCCATTTCATTGGTGGCACCAGGCACCATCTAATGGTGGCTTCCGCTAGAAAATTGTGACACGCGTTTGAATTTTATTCCATTCAAACTCTCGTCGGTTGCTATATATTGTCGAATTTTAATTTTGCCGAGAGCACCAGAGCCAAATTGATACCCGAAGGGTTTTACAATCCACATAGTCATATGACATGCGTGCCTACGATTTTCACGTCCAGAAAATCTATCGTAGAGGTTCCCAAACTTGTTTTGTTTCATAGACCCCATGCCATGTTTTTCGGTTAAGGTTAGGCCCCTGCTTACCTAATATTGAATTTTTGCAAATTTATCAATTTAAATGTCTTTTTGACAGCTAGCATAGAGCTACTTTAAACGATTCGAATTTCTAACTAAAGTGAAAAAGGATGTTTAAAGCTTAAAAAAACATGTTAATTAAATTAAAATTTTATTAATGCATAAAATAACTGATCAACAATCAAATGCTTTTAAAGGGAGGAATAAATCTGGCTCTTTAATAATAATTTTTAAATATTTAGAATCTATCGTGTATATAGAATCTGTCGCCCTAAATCCCCTCGGTTAGTAATGTCCTGACCTTATTTTCCCTCTTTTTTCCTTTTCTTTTTGTTTTGGAGATTGGCAACCACGCTGAAACTCCTTCTCACTATAGGAAAAGTAAATAAAAATTTTCTCACTTTATTCCATAGTTCGTGATAAATAACAGGTATGTCTTCTCAAGCCAAAATTGCGGAAATGGTCCTTGTTTAATAAAATTTATAGTGTCACAGTGTAACTGTAAATTAATCTCATTAAATTTCATAAATAAATTATTTAAATTTATTAAATAGGTAAAATCTGGTTTCCACTTGACAAAATTTTCCTTTAAAATTAAAATCATGATTTGGTTTAAATAGACCCCCATTTACACCTCATGAGCCCCCAAATTATTTTTTCGCTGATGCAGACCCTTGTAGGTCGTTATAGACCCCTGGGGGCCTATATTGACCACTTTGGGAATCACTGAATCCAGCCAAGATCGAACCGGCAACCATAGGCTTACTAGGCGGGCACGCTTCCTCACAGCCACCGAGACGACTATAAACATTTTTTGAAACGCAGTTGAAAAATTTAGAATAGAGTGGTTAAGTATTTCTCTTCTCTTTCATTTAATCTCTATACTATAAATATTTTTTGATTAAATTAACTATACTCACTCACAATGTACATAACAAATTTCTTGCTTCAAATTATGAACGAATCTTCAAAATTCCTTTGAAAACACAGAGATTGTGTCTTGCTGAGATAAATAAACGTACCAGATCATTCCCAATCATCGGACTCCGTAATTTTTCTCTACGGTTTGATGACCTTGAATTCTTCGCTGCCTGATTTAATTTTAGACAATCCCAGTTCCGCAAGCAAAACATTTCCATTCAAATGCGATCGCAACGTGAATTCTTTTCTTACCTTTCCTAACACCCAACCCTGCTTGAATGCAGAATATATTTATATATCGATAATAGGACATTTAACTACGTCCATCTGCTCTCAGTGTACTTCCTTATGATTTGGCGTAATATTTAAATAGCCAGCACATTGATTTACATGACATACGAGAAAGAAAATACCTAATAAAATATATTCTGGAGAAAAAAAAATTCTTGAGTAATTCATGAAGAATTCAGACTGCTATAAGATCAGTAATAGAAGATAAAGAAGATAGTACATAGCTGACCGCAGGCGACCAGCTTTTTTGACCTTTCCTTGTGCGAATACATTGGAACAAAGGATCGAAATCAATAAACGAATTGTATTTTTTTTATTGCCATCGTCATTTACATAAATTTCTTTTCTTTAGTTGTAGTAAAGCGCATTTATTTAAGATTCGAATCAGCGACACGCGGTTCCTCAAAATGAATCTTTTTACCGACTGATTTAGAGATGGTGGACTCACAGAACTTTTGTTTAAATCATTTTGGAGAATAATTCCATATTTCCGAAACAGGAACACTTTTAATGGAACGAATATTCTATAAATTTGTCGAAATTGGAAAATTATACTAGTAATAACTGAAAAATAAACTTTCTCAGATGCAAAAATATGGGGATTGAGCATTGTTTTCGAAATTTTTGTTGTGTGGAAATCTGCATCACTATACATAAAGCAAATCTTTATGATTTTTGTGAAATCGGCTAAATTCATGACGGGCACATGACAGACAAACGCAATGGCGTAACAGAGAACATTTGGGCCCCCAAGAGGGGGAGGCGGGATTGCATTTATCTTGTGATTAACATAATTGCATTTATCCTGTGACTATGAAGTATCATGAGATTTTGAACTGATTGGCTAGAAATACGTGATTTTGATTATCATGTGACAATGACGTAACATGAATTTAGCCCATTTAATTTGATTATTTATGGATTCAACAATCAATTAAAGTGAAATAGGAATAATTTGAAATGTACGCCAATATATATATAGCTTAAATTTATTATTTCATTTATGTAGTAGAAAAGGATTCAATAGTTCAAATGATTTTTTCTAAAAAAATATAATTTATAGGAATCATAATATAGTCGCCCATCCGGTATAGTGGTTAGCGACTCTGACTGATGTGCCGTAGAGCCTGTTTCCGAATCCCGGAGAAGACATGGATGTTTGTAAATGTATAGTGCATTTACGGCATGGAGAGAAGTACTCTAAATACCCGTCGAGCCGCAAGTCCTCTCGTAAGATTGGTGGAGGGGAAGAGAGGTGGGAGGCCCTGACCCTCCGCCAGGGTGTTCTCCTTCAAAATTTGGGGTGGAACCGAGCTAAATCGTACTGTCACCTGTATGGTGCTCAAGGCTACGGCCAACGACAGGCGTACATCTAGCCCCTTGCCATGATAAATTTCGTGGGCCTGGATCTGACGCAGTAGAGATCAGGTGGCATAAGAAACAACAACAACAATAATATAAAATCGTTAATTAAGTATTTACAGTCACGTGTATTTGGTTAAAACAATATACGAAATTTAATCATTGAACAATTATATCAATTTTCTTAGTATCAAATTCCTACAAATATGAGATATTAGCGTGTCCTGAAGGTTAACAGATTACTATGAAATTGAAAATAATTATATGTAATGAGTAAAAACACATCTAGAATAATTATTCTCTTCTTTCTTAGCTTATATAAATAATTTTTATTGTCTTACTAAAAGCGTAAATTAAAACGGTTTTTAACAACAAATTAAATCTTCTCAAAGTAATTTGAAAAACCTATGGAATCACAAGGGAAATATCACTTCAGATCAGTTTTCTTTGTTATGTAGATAACAAATACATTAACGTAATTTTTTTGGATAATCATTTCCCTTCTGATGCCATAAATGATTACAAGAAAAATATATGTTACCAGTAATTCGAGTTTTGAATAATATTAGATCAATTTCTATGGTGAGATTTTTCAACTACGTTATCTTTTAAGGGTTAAAAACTTATGAAAAGACTACTTTTCATTCAGAAAAGAACGAAATTAAATTAGAATTAGAAAATTGGTTAGAATTTGAAAAAAGGGCTAACTTCTCAGAGATAGAGATAAAAAAAAGTTAAACCGTTTTATTTCCATATTTTCAGGTTTTAATTGATGTTTTATCATATTGAAAAATTTGCATACAAAAAATAGTTAATAATCATATATGAATGCTTTTTTTATTATTATTTCAGACGGAATACGTAATAAATATGAGTCCCAGAGCAACCACAAAAACAGTGACTTTATACGATTTTAAGCAAGTAAGTCAACTAATTTCTATACTCGATTTTAAAACAAAGCTTCAAAAGTACCTTGGATTTTGGAGACTTTTGATGAAAAACTGATGCATGTGAATTTTGTTTTTTGATTTAAAAATATCTTTTAAAGCAAAATATTTATAAAAACATTATGAAATTGGAAAAATTTAGTACAATGAACCTCTACATTTGTTAATTAGTTTCATAAAAAAAACTTCTCTTTAGAATTTCTTTTTAAAGATATTGTGCAGGGGTGGGCAGACTTTTACATGGCACGGTCTACTTTTAACTTTTTCAAGGTATTGTGGTCCCCATTGTGACGTAGGTGTGATGAGCAAAAAAAAAAAAAAAAAAAAAAAAGCTCAACAATATTTGGATTTGAACAATAATAAATACAGAATATGTGTACTTACCTACATAACTACAGTAGAAAAACTTACTCTTTTAAAACTACGTTTTAAGTAAAACGCAAAATACAAACATAATATAATTATACCCATATAAATTTAAAATTATCAAATGATACATTTTCAAACAATTCACAATACATCAAATAATAAATAATTTTCACTTAAAATTAGTTCTCGTAGCTATAGCCTCATAAAAGACTTAGACCATATTATCCGCCCTCCACCCAATCTTGAATTCCTCGGTATATAATTACTAACTGCTAATCTTACACTGGATTCTAAGTGGTCGTCTGTGAAACGGGAGTGATACGTTGTCTTAATTAAATCCTTCGTTCAAAATGTAGGTTCACATAGATAGGTAGAGCGAAAAAACGATGTTAAATGAATTACAGCTTTTTTTAAAATTGTGACACTTTACTTCGTCTATTAGATTCCAAAAGTTATTCTTTACAAATTACGTCCTTTTGAAGGAGAAAAAAAAGCTTCGTTTTCCTCGAGAACATGTAACATATTTTTAGTTATATCTTTCACATCAACATTGCCAAATGGGTAACCCATGAAAGCAACTTTTGATTCTAATCTAGTAAATTCTTTAAAACATCTCTCAAATTTGGGTTGCACTGTTATTCACACAAACACGGTGTGTGTCTCTTTTATTCACGGGTGTTTCCATTATCTTGATAACCTCCTGTGTTTCTTTTAGTAAGCGCTTCTAACGTTTCATGTGAAGGCGTCACCCCAAAATGTCTTGGCGGTCCACCGGTTGATCGCGATCGACTTAATACCCACCCCGGATATTGTGTATGTTTAAGGTATATTTCTGTGGTTCTCTTTTTCTGAAGAAAATAAAAGAAATTGAATCCATTCGTATTTTTTATTGTTTTGATATCAATAAATTTTGTCAAATGGAAACAAATTCATCAAAGAAAAATTATCACGATTTTTTTTCAACCACTTCTCTTTTTATTAATGCATTAAAGATTAAAGTCACAATGGGTGTTTGAAGCTCATAATCCTGTTCCGCTTTAATAATGAAAATTATTTTAATTATTCATCAACGACTCTTTTTTTTTGAAATGGCATACCCAAAATAATCAAATGCAATAATGAAATTGCGTCAATCAGGGGTTAGAAAATCAGAGATTTGTGAGCTACATGCGGTTCTTTGATAGACGGTTACGGCTCCAGATTTTTGCCTATATGCATTAAAAATAATAATGTCTGCTAAAAATCAGTGTTACCCTTTCTTTTCTTCTAAAATTATATGTTTACATATAATTACATGCACATTTAAATATTTAACTTACATTACCCGTTTTTTTTTTCAGTATAACCACAATTCTACTGATTATTGATGAAAATATAGCTAGTTCTAAATCAGTAAGAATCCAATTTGTAGGTAAAAATGCTGCCATAGGAACAAACTCCTTACAGTGATTTACCAATAGGAATAACTAAATTATATTCCATTTTTTTACAACATACTTAAGGGTTTATAAAAAAAAGTGTTGAAATGACTTTTATATGCAAGGGTAATCAAAATCAATTTCAATTACTAGTGTAAATGGGAAATTTCTGAATGAAGCAATTATCGTATTATTGGTAAGGTCATTTTTTCAGGAAGCTGAAAGTTTAAAACTGTCAACATTATGATATTTTGACAATGGTTGTTTTTGCACTGAATCATAGGAATAAAAATATCTTAGTATTGTAAAATGTTATTTTGTGTAAAATTTTATTTAAATATTAGAAAAATAATTAACTGGAGCACGATAGAGACCTAATCCCCCTCTCCAGATATGCACTTGTATGCATAACGAACCTCTATTTAAAGATTTTTTTTCCTTTCCCGATTAAAATGAAGGCAAAAAATCCTATTTAAAGAATAATAAATCTTAAATTAAGGAATAATTTCAACAGCCGGGGAAAAATTTATTATTTTTTATTTTTTTTAAAAAAGGGACAAACGACACCCTTTTTAACCGGAACAGAAAGACTTTTCTTGCAAGTAGCGAATTTTGACAGCAAAGGGTGTAGCCCATTATTAAACTTTACAGGTGTAGATGAGTCATGAATGTAAACTACAGTGCAAAGTTTAAATAGGACAGAAAATTACTTTATCTCATCTTACTCCACAACTCAGGGTATATTTTAAGAGATTTTAACATTTGCCCTCTTTCCTAAGAGAAGTTAGGCTTATTATATGAACGGTTTTGTAGGAAAATTTTTTTTGAAAGTTTGATAAGCATTTCAGATTGTTGAAATCAAATGCGTAGCGATTTGTATGCAGAATTTTTTTTTTTTTTTTTGATATAATGAAACTCCTATCAAAACTGTTACATTTTCTTATTCTTTCCAATGTTTGTAAACTGTGAAAATATACCTCACGCAGCAGGATGTAAGGGATGCAGTATTTTCTTCTCACAATAAAGTTGAAAAAGAATCCTTCTGAGTCAGGAATCAAAAAGTTTTCAAACATCTATTAGTCAATATTTTAAAACTTCCAATTAATTGGTGCGACGTAATTCGCTAATAGTATTTTTAGCTGCTGAATAAAAACTGTGTAATTTTTACCTATGCATATTTTTTGTGTAGTTGCATATGGAATTTCCAAAAAATGTAAGTGCAAAAAAATTGTATTCTTTTGTACCCCAATCTTACGAATAACCCCGATTTAATGAATAATTTGTTCGATCCCGATGAAGTCTGATCGGGGTCTGATTGTAAGTTGTTTTTTGATACTTTAATTGCTTTGTTTCACTTACAGTTTGGCTCTTCGTTCTCGAAAGTTTGCCGACCCTGGTATAAGTTTGCTTCTGGAAACTAATTTTTGCTTAAATGAAATATCATAAGCACTGTTGTGTATGTGCTGCTAAAAGTAATTTATGGAGAAAGTTTCTGATGGAAGATGCTATACTGAGATCGAATTGCTCCGTTTATCTCGAATATTGTATGAAGTCTTCATTTTATACAAACTTTTTCTCCATGTAATTACAGGCCATTGAATGTATTTGAATTGGATGCTAACGCCCTTGATAAAACTTTAAAAAAATGAAACACGCGGAAGCAATAAATATATAAAAAAACATTGAGTGAGAGCGACAACTGCATCAGCACAAATGTTCTTAGGTTAAATCCACACATTCAAGCTTGTTTCCAAACTTCTGAAAGTAGTAGTTTTTACGTTGCCAGAGAGAAACTCAAGATGTATTTTCGTCACTCTTCTTTTGATTGATAAGCATAAGATCGCGAAATGATGTTATCTCGGATCTCAAATAAATCAAAAAAGTAAAATTGATTAATGTGTTTTCGTCGAGCAGTTACTAATTTTTGTATAATGATGCATAACTGCTCCGTGAATAGTTACTTGAAGTATCACAAAGTTGAAAAAGTAATTGGAATTACAACTTTGCTTCTTTCTTTTGATCTCTTTTTTTTTCCTTTCAGAAACGTACTAAAAATATCTCAATTAAGAAATCAACTAAACGTTGTGAATGAGTAAGAATGTAACTTACTTGAGTTTCATTCAAAACAAACCCGACTTCGGCATTACATTTCTTTTTTTTTTTAGATATGAAACTAAAATCAAGTATTTTTTTTTCTGATATGGTAAGAAGATATTTCAAATCTATCCCCTTGTATTCCGAGTATGTTAGGGTGTCTAAAAGTTTGCTATTTATTAATATAATTAACCAAAAGTCATTTTTTGTGTTCGAAAATATTTCTTTTTCTCACAATCTAACTACATTTCTTTAAAAAAAAATATTTCAATTAAATTTGTTAAAAAAAAAATATTGAAATAAATAATATAAGCCAAAATAAAGAATAATCTAGCTAACTTACCAATTATTTCTTTTGCACGGATTATTCAACAGCTGATAAACTCTATAGACAAGCACTGTTATTATAATTTTATAGTTAAAATATATAGCTTGCATCCATGGAATAAAACCAATATTAATTTAAATTTACTATAAACTAAACTCAGTGGCGAAACAGCTAATGAAGGCCAAGGTCTACTATGTCCATCTCAGTTTCCATGACCTTGGGCACTGAATTGCATGAACCGATGCCCCAGTCAGGTGGAGCCGCGGTAGCCGAGTGGTCAAGGTATCTGATTGTGGCTGGCCTTGTCACAAGTTCGAGACTAGTAGGACTAAAGACGCGCCGTGTAGGGCAGCGATGCACGTTAAATCTGTCGAGAGCTCATAGTCCTCCCGTTAGGCCAGTGACAGACCTCTTAATCTTAAACCCAAGTAAGTCAAGCGATGAGGACGATATCTGAACTGGCACCCCACTTTCAAACTTTCACACCACGCTAATTAAGGGATTTCAAGCATCGAAAGATTTAACGTGTATCATCTCCTCTATACATTGAGTCTTGTGTGGCGAGTGAGTGAATATTAAAGTCGCACTATTCAGCTACTCGAGTTAGCGGTGGACCTTGTAATTTTGAGCCATAGTCAAGTGACGAGGACGACACCTAAGCTGGTTCCCTGTCTCCTAATTTCCATTCCAACGGGAGGACGTCTAAGCTTCGACAGATAAATGTGCATCGCCCCCCAAACGGATGGTCTTCAGCGGTACTGGCTCTAACTCATGACACGCCAGCCACGAATCCGTTACCTTGACAACTAGGTTACCACTAGTCTCGAAACCACGACTCGACAGATACAACGCTGTCTACGAGTTCGCGATCAAAGCCATTCGGCTTTCATTCACAGAAATATTGAAAGAAAATTCGATATACCTGCACAGTCGAACGGAATTCTAAACGAATCCTTATTTTAATTCAAAATTCACCGAAAAGCAAAGCAACGGAACTCGAGTCTCGCGGCCGAAAAACCGCAAATCGAAGGCCTGATTTCGCCAGATATTCATGAACACTAAATGTGTTACTCGTAGGATCCTATTTTAGAACACACTTTTAATTATCGCCAACTCGGCGAATTATTATCCTAATCTATAGGATAAAATTCCAATGCAGGAAAATAAGCTACAGGGGCAATTTGACATAATTTTGCTTTGCTGAAGTTGTTGGCTACAATAGGATTATAGACGTTATCTTTTCAAAGTTTTTGATCTTAAGGTTCCTCACGCGGTACGTGGAATAAAAATTGTAATTTTGTAGTACCAAATAATCAGGTATAATTTTTTTTGATGATTCATCAATTGTTTACATATTATAAGTTCATTGTCAGTCGTACAAAAATTTAGCTCAGCAAAATGTGTTATTTCCAATATGCAGTTACTCCCAAAATTGAGGATACACCTACTAAAACGGGAATCAATGTTTAGAATGAAAAAGTTATATTAAATGAGGGAAATAATTAAAACCTTTAAGCATAGATGCGCTTATTAGATCATAATTCATTATTTTGAATGATAAAACAAAATATTTGATAGTTTAAACATACATATAATAACTTATAAAAGAAAATTAACAAAATTAATAGCCACAAAATTGAGAGTACATGCATCTATTTTCTTACATAAATCATGAAT